>VWZZ01004609.1:14842-60005 GCA_013399095.1 Psophia crepitans | reverse complement strand
GGGGGGGGAAGGCCCTTCAGTTATTTTTGCCTTCTCTCCGGCCGACGGCAGATGGAGCCCTCCTCCCGCCAGCCCCCGGAGCCCCCGCCGCAGGGCTCTGCCCGCAGCTGCCGGGCGGCCCAAGGAGGCTGGGGGCGGGGGGGCTGCCCGGCCCCGCCCGGCAGCACGAGGGTCTCCGAAACCTGGCAGTGACGAACTGCGCTTTCCTTCCGGTTAAGCACTGCGTCAGGCTCTTCCTTGCCTTTGTAAATCGTTACCAGGATTATGTGGAATTCAGCACAGTTTGGGAAACGAGAAGGCGTGTTTTATTTCTCTCGCAAAATAAAAAATGAAAAAAATTTCCTTCCCACAATTAGTGAGAACGTATACAAAAATTGTATCATGTCCGCGATCACTGAAGACTACATTATCCAGAGGATCTTCCAGGAACTAAAGGTCAAGGGATCTGTGGCCAATTTCTGAACCACTGCTTGCAGATCTAACGCCTGCAATCTGTACGTGACAGCAGGACAAAGGAGGAGGGATGAGGGGGAACACTGGCCTTTGCTCGCACCTCTGCAAGCTGGGAAAAATTCCATATGCGTATGCTGATTTTCTCTCTACCCCCCGCCTTCGTGTGCTGCTGCAAGTGACTCCAGCAGGACGCTGCACGGCCACCGGCAGCCTTCCTGGTGTCACGCACCAAGGGCCAGAACTACAGGTTGCAGCTTAGGACATGGTAGCCAGATGTTCTGCAACAACAGGTGACCAATTAAATACTTCAGAGAAGCGAGACCAAAATTAGGCTGGGTTTTTTTGGGGGGGAGGTTTTTTGGTTGGTTGGTTTGATGACGCACCATGCGCATCCTGCTTTGTTCTGCTGCCATCCGAGTGCGGGCCTGACTTGGAACAGGAGTGACCACCCGCTACTGACTGCCAGGGAAGGCCATCTTCAAAGCCAGTGTACAACTCGTTATTCTCTGGAAACATGCACTGCCATATAAGCAATATATAAAAAAAGTTCAAAAATTTTTTTTTTCTTAAGAGTCTTTGAAGAAGATTTCATGTTATGCCAGTAGAAAAACAGAATATTGCAGAGTTACATGAGATGCCGGAGATGATATTTGCCAGCAATGTAATTCAATATACATCTATTCTGGCATTCAATAATTAAAGAGAGGCCCCCAGCAGTGAATAGCTGGGTGATTATCTCACAGCAGCAGCTATCCTCAGCCACCAGAGAAGTGCCAGCACCTGCAGACAGGCACTGGCAACTGCACACCCCATCTCCAGAGTCAGGCACTGAAACGCAAGCAGGCAGGAGTTCTGGCAGAACTGATTTTTCATTTCTCTGAAGAGAAGTTAACAGGAAAAAGGAGACTAGACACCCATCTCTGCAGGCAGTTTTCTACTGATTAGTCTAGTAGTGACCAACTTTATGGATTTAAGACTTTATCCTGACTGATTCTGTGTAGGTATCATGGTCTGTTCAGATAGGATCTGTCCTTCAACCCTAATGGAGAAAAAAATCTAGGTAAGGACTTTGAGGTTCGGTCTTTAATGACTAGAAGCCAACAGCTGACAAATTAAATACTTCAGAGAAGTGAAAATTAAACAGTCCTGCAGTCACGAGTGTTGGCATACAGAGAGCTGCCACTGAGCTAATAATAGAAGTGTCTACCGCAGCAGAGAGGGAGGTCCCGGCGTCCTAGAGCAAGCCATACATCTGGGCACTCGGAACGCAGCCATTAGGCGATGTATGTTTAAGTAGCACATACTTGCTACCATCCTGCCAGCTATTCATCTTTTGCAACCACAGGCTGAGGGCAGCAATCCACAAGCAATAATGCTGCACTGGGGACAAAATCCAGTTTGGGCTCTGCCCACCAGGCCCCCATTTTAGCAAAGGGCTTTCCTGTAGCCACAGGGACACAGAAGGGTCCTTCACCAGCACCCTGCCTGGCTGAGTACAACTGCTTTACTTAATTCACCCAAAAATCAGACAACTGGTTCATTTGTCACACATTTGCATTTGTGTATTCTGGACACCAGCCACTTTCTCTGGTTACTTCAGATATCTACAAAGAGCATAAAACCACCCAGGGACAGAGTCTTTCTTGCTCACTCCAGCCTGACCCCTGCATAATTTCCTTGTGTGCAGTGGAGCCACGCTCCTGAGAAACAGGAGAAGAACCAGGGTCATTCCATGGAAGATAAACAAAGCACAAAGATATTACTCATAACTAGAAATGGAAAATGATTTACAGACAGGTGGTTATGAAGATGATCAGTTGTGCTTGCATAAGGTATTTGCCCGTTAACGAGTGATAGAGGAAAGCAAATCAGGATGGCAGAACTGCACACAGACAGCGGCCAGGCTACTTAGCTTCAGCAGTCTACAAAAAGCCACCCAAGCAGAGATAGAAAGACTAAAGTATGTGATGTGCTACAGTAGCCAGGAGCAAGATCACATATATTATACTGCTCTAGGAGAAGCACACTCACGTGAAACATGCATCACCCACAGGTGCGTAGCTCTGGGATGACAGACAAGGTTGATTCACAGCACTCCTCCTGAATACTGCCCCACACTCTGTAATGCAGATAGCTGACAAGAGATAATGGGCACTAAAGAGCTGAACCAAGATAAAGCACTAAAGAGAAGAGGGAGATAAAGTGCTGAAGGAGATATGCATGAGTACACGTACACACAGAGGAACAAGCTCCAGTATAAAGTACAGGCAGGCTCTGCCAGCTTCACCACCGAATCGCTACTTCTCTTCCTATAGTATCTGGCCCATGGGATGGCCTACACGGCACCCGGCCTGATGGGCTCTGATGGAGTTCACCTCTCTCAGAGGGGAAAAAGGGCCTTTGTGCAGGAGCTAGCGGGGCCAGCAGGTCGAGGGAGGTGATTCTCCCCCTCTACTCTGATCTTGTGAGACCCCACCTCGAGTTCTGCGTCCAGCTCTGGAATCCTCAGTACAGGAAAGACATGGAGCTGTTGGAGCAAGTCCAGAGGAGGCCACAAAGCTGATCAGAGGGCTGGAGCACCTCTCCTACAAGGACAGGCTGAGGGAGTTGGGCTTGTTCAGCCTAGACAACAGAAGGCTCTGGGGAGACCTAATTGCAGCCTTCCAGTCCCTAAAGGGGACCTACAGGAAAGCTGGCGAGGGGCTGTTTCTTAGGGAGTGCAGTGACAGGACAAGGGGTAATGGGTATAAACTAGAAGAGGGGAGATTTAGATTAGATATTAGGAAGAAATTCTTTACTGTGAGGGTGGCGAGGCATTGGAACAGGGTGCCCAGAGAAGTTGTGGAGGCCCCATCCCTGGCAGTGTTCAAGGCCAGGTTGGATGGGGCTTTGGGCACCCTGGTCTAGTGTAGGGTGTCCCTGCCCATGGCTGGGGGGTTGAAACTAGATGATCTTTGAGGTCCCTTCCAACCCTAATGATTCTATGATACTATGATCTTTAGAAGACTTTCAAAGTTACCAAGCTGTAGAAGTTTTTGGCTGCATTACTACCAAGCAAGCTGGATAAAAAGGAACAAACTGAGTGGAGACACAGCATCTCTGCTGATGTTAAGGACCCATCAGTTCAGGGAAGAGCAGCTTTTGGTGGCTGAGGGCAGCAAGAAAGCCAAAGGGAAGAAAAACTCTCCAAGAAGTTTCTTGGCTGTCTGGTTCTGTACCCACTGACTTCCACTGCAAGGGGCATTTGCTGGCCCAAGATGATGCACCATCAGTTGGGTGATGACTACAGAAGGGACAGTCAGGCCATCTTCCCTCTTTGACAGAAAAAAGGCCCAGGTGTCTCAGATACACTAAAGGGGAACCTCTGTCCAACTGTCCCTTTCAGAAAACCTGTGAAAACAGCAGCATTAGGAGCTACCAGCACCTTGTTCTCCGAGTTTGTGCACAAAACAGCTGGTGCACACATACAGGCTGCTTTTCGTCAAGCCCAGTACTGATTGCCT
Source organism: Psophia crepitans (assembly GCA_013399095.1). Taxonomy (NCBI): domain Eukaryota; kingdom Metazoa; phylum Chordata; class Aves; order Gruiformes; family Psophiidae; genus Psophia; species Psophia crepitans. The sequence continues at coordinate 56,049 of VWZZ01004609.1, read as the reverse complement.
GTAATTGCGAGACACGCCCAGGTATATGCTCCGGAAAAATCCAGCCCTCTGCCTCCGATTGTAGCAAGAAAAAATAACCTTAAAAAGAACATGCAAGGTCTTCTATTTAATGTTTCAGTGGTTCCTGGTCAAAGCTGTTTGGATCAGAAGCAGAGAGACACATAGTTCTGCCTCTTCTAGCTGCTTCCAGCAACTATAGGTGCCATCTTCCACACGTGTACGGCTTCCACAAGCAGAATTTAGCTGACAATTTCCTCCTTACAGAGACTTCACCTATGAGTACTACATCATCCATCAGCAGAATAAGGCTTCTGTGTCACATCTGATTGGGAAGAAGAGCTCCAAAGAGCTCAGAGCTGCATCAGGTGATTTTATTGCTAGTCTTTTGCTAACACCCCTTTGAGCTTGCCAGAGCAGAAAGTTTGTCTCCCGCAGCACTGACTACAGGGAACACACCTGCAATGGATTTCTCCAGGGCTGGTCATGTTCCTCCACCCATGAGGAGGAAGGGACAACTCTTTCTCCTTGCTCAGTGTACAGGCTACTGCAACCAGGCTTGGCACCAGTCGGGAAGGATAGGGAATACTTCTGAAGGCCCCTTCTTCCCTCAGCACAGAGTGCTGACCACTGCCACAGAAAGATTTTTGGCACCAAGGATGGTGCCTGGCCTTCTCTACCTACTGCTCACGCATTTCCCCTCCCTTTGGCCCCTTTATGCCCTCCTTTTCTGCTGCCACCCTCAGTCTCTGTGCTCACCTGCCCCAGCTTTGGCTTGAGTGGGGTGTGATACAGCAAAGTGTGAAGAGCAGGAGACAGGAGGAGAGAGTACCAGGAGGGCTCATGCCCTCTTCCTCCCTTGATGCTACTCCTGGGAAGGTGACACTTGACCATGCATAGCAATGTTTATACCCCACAGGGCACAGACTTATGAATTAAAATAGCAGCAATGCTGACAGTACTCACAGGTCTCAGAAAAGAAAGGTGATGTGGAATTGGCTTGTTCATCTTTTCCATGACAGGAAACATTTCAACCTGTTACCAGCACAAATATTGTCTGCTTCAACCATCCTTTGAAACTCACAATGCTCTGCATCAGGACCACACACAAAAGGAAAACCACAATACACTGCTTTTTACAGTAAGAGCTCAAAATGTAATAAAAATCCAAGCTCTGTGCTGATCTCTGTATGCTCGGAAGTGTTCAGCTGCTCACCATTTATCATGTTACATCCTATGGATGTACCAACCTTCTAAGTAAAGCAAGCGGGTCACCCAGCCATCAGCTGCTGCGGTGACTGCAGGACAGGCAGTCTGTCTGTCCAGGGGCCAGCAGAGGCTGCCAGCACCAGCGCCAAGAGGAGCTGTCAGCCAGCTCGCCTCAGCAAAACAAAAATCTTCCGTTTTCTATCCAAATCCATTAACGGCAGAGTGAAGAGGCAAGGAGGGAGGGTAACCAGCTCTCTCAAGTACATACACAGTACTGTCTTAAGCTACCACTTTTCAATTACTTTTCTGCTTTATGGCCCTTAACACAAGGTGAAAAATGGAGGCGAGATGCAGAAAGCAATCTGTTTCTCTTTCAGCTTCTCATACATTCACACTAAACTGGAGCTTGGATCAGGGACACCCCCAGAAAGTACTCGAAAACATGTTCAAAGATTTGTGAAAAAGTGTTTTTTACAGGACACAGGTCATTTTAGAAATTACAAAGGGCACTAAAGCACAACAACCTTTTGAAAGGTACCCTCATCAGAAAATTCCTATGCCATTTCAGACACCCAAAATAAAAGTTTGACTTCATAACATTAACTGGAATTAACCTTAAAGAACCCTTACTGAAAGTCACAAGTGAATCCTACAGACTTTGATATAAACTATAATTTGGCCATTTCAAGTCTTGCTGCAGAAAGATTCATAATCCTGAAAACAACAGAAAGGACATAGTAATGAAGTATGTGTAAGGATGGAATACAACATCAGCCTTGTCTTAAACGATTCTGAGCTGCAAAGGCCCTCCACGTGTTGCTCCGAGGCAGTGTGCCTGCATTTTGCTTTGGCCTGCCCTGAAGCATCTTGGCTCAGACCCCTCAAGAGGGAGGCAAGGCCAGTTTCCCCCAGCACTGCCCGAAATCCCCCGTCCGCCACCGCACTGCTGAGCGCACACAGCAGCAACGCCACTCTCCTCCCCTTTCTAAATTCTCTTGGGAAAAAAAATAAGATAAATCACTATCTTCAGGCCCCAGTTACAGCAGAGCCCCAAACACTGCCATGTTCACCCCAGCGGCAGCCTGCCAGCACCCCAAGGGCCGGCCAGGCACCTGCTCCCTCTCCTGTGGCTGCTGACCCAGCACAGGGAGCACGGCACAGCCTCCACCCCTGCATGGAGGGGCTGCACAGAGCCTTCTGCCTGCTCCATCCCTGGGACTGAGGGGCAGGACCTGGGCTGCAGCCAGGCATGCCTGCAGCCCCTCGCTCCAGCACCCGTTCTGCATGGCCATTGAGACAGGGACCCTGGGTGAGGTGGCTCCCTGTCATCGTGCCTGACTGAGCCTGACCTCCCAGCAGCACGAGACCATCTCCAAGGCATACTCCCATGCATCCCTTCCACAGCCTCGGTTATGAAAGCATGAGGAGCAAAGATGAATGAGGGGCCTGCTGCAGCAGCGGGACCATCGCACCAGCCTCAGCTCTCCGAGAGGCTTGATGCCCCAGCCCAAGACAGGGCTGGGAGAAAGCACGGCAGCTTGGATGAACATGAGGGTCTCGCCTCCAACACATCCCACACCATCACTGCTGTGCTCATCCCCATGACCTGCCCGGCAGGATCACAGACCACATCCCAGGAAGGCCGCTGGCGACGCAGGGCCCTGCTGCACTCAGGCCACCTCCCCCAGGCTCACCCCGCAGCTCATAGTGGCTCTGCAGCAGGTCCCAGCATGATGGGGGGGCAAAGCCACATCTTGGCTCACTGCAGACTCACTGCGTTTGGAAATGCCTGCGTGCACCCCAGGCAAGGGTGGAGAGGCTCCAGACGTACGGGCCACGAGCCCCCAGACAAGGTGCTCGAGCGCAGGTGGCCAGGACATGCTCGCACCAGTCCACACAGGCACGCTGTCACAGGGGACACCTACTGAGCCAACGAATCCCATACCCAAGGCAAGGGAATGGCTTCCCAAAACCCATGGGGGTGCTGAGAAACATGTAGAGCGGTCCAGGACCCACTGCTGTGCAAAACCACAGCAAGCCAAGCCGGCCAAGTGCTCTGAAGCCCTTGCTCAGCTTCGGGAGGTCTGCAGCACCCCATGGGCCCTGGTATCAGCTCCTCACCACCCCAGAGCTTCTGTGGGAAGGCCAGGAGGGGACAGGTGGCTCCAAGACAGAGAACACACTGCCAGCACCACAACCCACATGTGCAGATCTCCTCTGGAGATCCCTCCCTTGAGCCATGCTGCCTGTTGTCACCCTAAGAGCCAGCAGGACCCCAGCACTGCAAGCACAGTCAGTGGCCTGCTTGCCTCCCCCACGCCTCGGCACTCCATGCTCCAGCTTAACAAGTCTTTGTTAAGTACTGAAATACCCCATTTTTCCCTCAGTGCATGATGCACACACAATCCTGGATGCTACTGGGAATACTAAAGAGGAAGCAGCAGTGAAGGCCCTTTCCCTTCCCACAAGTGGCTTGAACTTGCTTTCTTGCGTTAGCTTTTGGTTCATTTGTCGGTACTCTAAATTTAGACAATGAATTAGTTAGATTCTTTTTAACAATCAAATTCTTTGTATTTCTAATTAAAAGCTGGCTCAAGCAGCATTGTCTTCAGTGACTGCACACATGGCTTTTGGGGCATTACATACCTGTGCCTGGCCGAATGGCTTAGCTTGCCTCCTCGCTGCCAGTGCAGGGTTTCCAGGGGGAAACAGCATTTGCAGTAACAACCTGTCTCTTAGGGCCCAACAGCACAAACTGTAGTTTACTGTAATGTACCAGCTGTTCCAGATTTCTTGCTAACCTACATTATATACAGCATGGAGGTTTCAGCAGCTGTAATTTTACTTCATGCAGAATGTAATTTTCTTTCACGCATCAAGCACCAGCTTGCACAATAACCCAGCAGTCCCATAACCGGGCTCCTGATTTCAGAGGTTAAAGTGAGGTCTCCAAACCCAGTCCCACAGGGTCGCAAGAATCAGGTGTCTGTGTATATGACTTCGGTGCACAGTCACCCCACGGCTGGTACATGCCTGTGCAGCTTGGAGATATAGTTAACAAAAAAAGAGAAGTAGAGTTTTGATAAAAACTTGGCCATCAAAATACAAAAGCAGGAGAAGACATGGGTAGAAATCCGATTTCAGATCACAGTAAATGCGGGTTAGTTTTATGGGTATTAGTTATCTGCGTGGGCCTTGAAAAACACTCGTATGGAATAAAGCAGCAAAGAGGTCCCGTAGTTTTCCTTACCACCCAAAGACTAGCTGTGAAGCGAGTGTAAAGCAGCAGCTTTGGTGATTTACTTTCCCAAGTTTTAGATTGCCACGCAGGGAGACGAGAGACAACCACGACAGACATCTCACTACCTGCCTCTCCTCCTCTGGCCCCCTCTCAGCCGAGTGCTTCCTTTCTCTTTCCTCCAGCCCTGCCTTCACATTACTGCCAGTTCTGGTTTTCCTCCCAGATGGCAAACATTCATCTCCTGGCTACACTCACTTGCAAGAAGAAACAAGCCTTCTGCCTTGCTCTGCACAGTATTAAAACAAGTGACAGCAGACTAAACTTCACTGCTATCCATAAATGCCTCTAAGCCACTAAAAAAGCTGAGGGACCAGGCTTGCCGGGCAAGCTGCTCTCAGACGTCTGTCCTGTCGGTAAAATGCAAAGCACCGATTAAGAGTATTCTATGTGGTAGACAGAGGCCGCTCACTCAGCATGCTTGAGATGGATGAATACTGAAGCAGCGTTAGCAGCTGATCACTTCCATGATGGGAAAGATTTATTCTGTACCGCTAGATTAAAGCCTTTACATAGCATGCCACCTACTCAATAAACCCAAGATCAGCACTGAGATCAGAAGATGCTGGCACACATGTAAAGAAAATCTAATAAAAAGACATCCTTAACTCCCGTCATGAGAACGAGACAAGGACAGAGGCTGGATGTGCTCTGTCCAGAGTGCATGTCCCCCCAGTGACCACTATACTCCCTCCTTAGAGGGGTTCTCACCTGGGTGACCACCACCCGTCTCAGTGAAAGCTGGCAGCTCGCTCATAAGAGGCAGCAGCAAAGGCCAGCAAAAGAGCACACAAAGCTAAAGCCACGAGTCTAAAGTTATTTGAAGACACAAGCACATATGGAAAAACCCTCCAGTTTAAAACATGGGTTATAAATGCCAAACAGTTGTGCCCAGTACTGCGATCAAATGCCATCCTTATTCCACAGGAGCCTAAAATAGGTTGAGTAACAAGGCAAACAACTGTAAAAATCCCAGGTTGCTGCCAAGGGACACGCAGCAGGCAGCAGCCTCACGCTGTTTCGCTTCATTTCCGATGACTGCAGTGTTCGGAGAAGGAAAGCCTTCATGGCGATTCAGGAACACGTTGAACTTAGTGTTGGTACAACAACTTCATCGATGAACTACACACTGCAAAGGATCCACAGGCCGCAGTGTTAAACCGACCCGGCCCCAGCATCACGGGCAGCGCATACACGGGCAGCACAGCTCGCCTCTCGAGAGCACCCTTAGCTGCCAGCACACAGGCAGGAGCCCCCTCATTTCGTTTACCCAAGCCACAGCACAAAAACTGAGTTCAAGGTCACGATCTTCCCAGATCCTCCAAATTCCCCCTGTCAAGCCCAGGTACTTCTCGTATCTTGGCTATTGACTACCCAGGCTTTGTTAGTGCTGGAGGCTGAGGCTTTGTAACAAGCCCGGGGAGTTCGGTACATTCTGTTCAGAGTGCCAAAGGCTCTGAATAACCACTTACATTTGCATTTGCCTAAACATAGCCTAAACATACTGCAAGCAAATAGCAGGAATAGGTTTAGCACTCAAGAGCACAATTAAAAGCAAAAAACACACCCATCAATAATTTGGTACTTTTCCAGAAAGACCGGAAAAAGCCAATATGAATCAGAATCATTCAAATGGTATTTTTGTACTGCAGCAAAAAACCCAAAGTATATAAAGTTCGAGATGTCTGCCAAGAACTTTAAAACCTATTTTTAACCAGTCAGTACATTTTATGAGCTTATCTGTAGATAAGCTGCTAAGTACTGTTTCTGGGGTTTAGACTTTTTGCTACAGACATGTGCAATCTCTGTTCCTGCCTCAGCCTGACTGCTTTTCTCTGCAGCAGTAAAGACAGCTCACCGAGAGGCAGCCAGCCTTACAGCAGAACTGCTGCATTATGAATCAGATCATGCTCACCAGGAGAAAGGCAGGCTGTAATGTTTAGGGTGGGCTAGAGAGAGCCAAGAGACTTGGGGTGCTATTCTTGGCGTTGCCAATGATTCGCCGCGTGACCTTGTGAAAGTGACTTAAATCATTGCATAGATCACTTTCTCAGCCTCTCCATGTTCAACATCAGTACTACTGCCAAACACCCCAGAGGCTGCTTGCTTTAAGAAGGGAGAAAAAGAATCAGACTATCTGAAAGAGAAAGGAAATAACGTGGTGCATCTGGGTGCAGATGCATTTCTGATTTCAAAGGCAGTTTGGACTGTGTTAGGAACAAAGGCTCCAACCCAAGTAATAAAAGAGAAATTAAGTGTTAAGAAAGGAACAGCATCCCCTTACGATTATTTTGTCCTTCTGGGTGTTTGATGAGGCAGGCGTTACTATAATCGAATGTCTGTGAAGTGTCTGGATGCTTTGAAAATAGATGCCTCTGATATACCTGACTAGATTCATCCTCACTGCACCCTGTGCGAGGGAAGTAGGATGCCCAGCACTATTTGCTGTGGAGATGGTTACAGAAGAATACTCCCATAGTTAAAGATAGCCCATGTCGCTGGATCTGGTGATGGATGCCAGGGATTTTTTATTTTTTTTTTTAAGAGAAGCTCTGCCTGGTAACAGCACGGGATGCAACCTACCGGCAGTGGAGAGAAGTCCCACTCACAACTGATGTTACACCAAGTCCTGGGCAGTGGCTCAGGGAGCGCACTGGTGCTGGCACAGCCCTTGCCAACAGGCATATCAGCCAGCTCATGGCGCGCTGTGATGTCAGCTGAAAGTGTCTCATCAACAGGAGTTTCACTGAAACTGTCTCGGCTGTGCCAGACAGCACGTCATTCCATCCAGCACGCCCTGTATTGGCCTGCAACGATCTGTGCTATAGACATGCAATGGCCTCCAGAAGGATGCACCAGATGTGTGTTGAGACCTGAAAGATACTTAGTTCACACAAGCCTTCAGCGGGTAACTGGCAGAGGTTTCCTCGGCACAGGAGCAGAAGGAATTGTTACAATGGCCAAGGCTGTTCCATCCCAGACAGGCACGGAGAACAGGCACTACAGTCCCACTCACTCCCAGTTTCCATCCAGTTGCACAGGATAGCTTCGGCTGCTGCCCAGAGCCAAAACCCAGCTGTGTGTGACCTCAGAAGTTACTTCTGCTGCTGTGCAGCAGCAGGATTTTGTTTCTCCACAACAGAGGTCTCCAATGTGCACAGTTTACCCCAAAACATCCATGCTTCAGCATCAGAATACACTGCAGGCCAAATCTAGAAACTGTTTGGGTGGTGGCTGTCCCCAGGGCTGACTCAGGTGAGAAACACCCGCTCTTCTCTGCTAGAGGCACCATGTGCTCCGTTGGCCACTGTCCACCCACATGCCAAAGCCTGGGATTCAGAGAAAGGTGGAGAAGGCAGGCAGGAGGAGGAGATGATTAGAAGACAGACTAGTAAGTAAAAAATAGAATTGGAGCACAAAAAAAAAAATGTGGAAAGTGGCAGGAAACACAAATATAAAACCTCTGTAAAACTAGAGGTTGCACAGAACTGTTAAAGGGCTACTGGACAGTTTGTGGAATAAGGAGGTGGTGAAAAGAAAAAGGCTACATACACGAGCATCAGAAACCTTCGCGTTTCCTCTCTTGAGGCTTCCAAAGCAGCAAATGCCCAGAAACCAGCAGAAGAATGTTCTGCCGCAGCTGGTGTAGGCAGGGCGGGGAGTCAGCACTGAGCCCACAAAAAGTCTCTGCATCAGCATCCCCCACAGCACCCCAGGCTCCGTGGGGCTGCCGTGCCTGAGAACCCAGCCTCAGCCTCCGCTGCAACACAGGGGAGCCTGCATGGGGGAGAAACAAGTGTCCATCTGCTGTGTTCTGGGGTGGTGATTTGGGTCCTTTAACTACGTTCGTGACCCCATTGTCATCAGATATGTACATCTGCGCCAAAGCCCTCTTCCAAAATAGTGGCAGCAGCAAACATGACTGCTGTGCAATTACCACAGACCCCGTTACAGCTCAGGCAGATCCTAGCTCGCATCCTGCAGACGAGATTCACAGCTCCACCTCAACATACCACCTCATGGCTTAATGGGACGAGCCGTCTCCTTTCCGCACACCACACAATCTCACACTTAGTGTTTCACTCCTTCACTTCTGGGTTAGCTGTACCTTTGCTGAACAGAAATACTGCGATTCCCAAGAAAGGAATTGTGACAAACAGCTTCAGAGAGCAGCTCTGCCTGCTAACACACAGGATGGGGAGGCTTATGGGCAGGGACTGTCATTCCCATTTCACAGACAGGAAAATAAGCCCCTCTTGAAGTCAAGGATGCAAAATGGCAGTTTCTCAATTACCAGATCAGCTGCTTTTGAGTGTTCATAATCATTTATGTTTGCTCTGCATTTACCCCATGGGAACATGAGCCACTGACTCTCTCCCCTCTCTGCTCCTTAACAGCCACAGCTCTCACCGCCCCCCTTGCTCAGTCACCCCTTTCATTAGGCACCCTCTCTAACAACTTACTTTCATGACTAAATTCAGATCAACTCAGGGCGATTACTGTACCCATACGCAGCTTGAAGCCCCCTGCTGCTTCTCCAGAGGGCTTTGTGTACCTCCTGCATTGTTTTTCCCCCCCAACTGTACCAGTAGAGCCGCAGATTACACAAAACCCAACACAAGAAATCCGCTTGTGCCACTGGACTGGCATGCTGATGGCATCCCCACTCCTGGCAGAGGTCAGGGACACATCGGGGATCTGCTGTGGGTCTTGGAGCCAGCCTGCCTGAAGGAGTCGGCACACAGCTACAGCCTGAACTGGCAGCAGACAGATTCCTCGCACAGACATCCTCAGCATGCACTGGGTGGAAGGCAGCTTACTGCACCATCAGGCACTGTCCATGTGAAGACAACTTAGGATAACTTATGAGCCATGTGTTCATGTTCTGGCACCCTGCATGTGAGGTTATCCTTGTGCAGATACTCTGAGGATCCTGGCTGTGCTTGCAGAAAAAGATTAGGAAAAAAATCCAAACGAAAAACACTGCTCAACCTTTCCGCTGCCCCCCAAACCACCCCTCGCAAAGTGACACAGCCTCTGCACAGCCAAGCTAGCTCACATCTTTCTGTGCTCTCCTCCAACTGCCTGCCCCACCACTGTGCTAACGCAGATATGGCAGTCATCAAAACATACTGCAGACATGGCAGTCCGAAGGCAATGCATCGGGGACTCCACTGGGCCCTCGTGACAAAACAACTTCCCAGGATAGAGCTGCGCTTGCTGGAACCTGGTCAGGATCAACGAGCAAGGCAGAGATTAAGACAAGCACTTCAAGCCCTTCTGATTTACCCTACCCAATTCTGGCCACCACACACAAACCCTCTTTTAGTTTCGCTACTTCTCCCATTGAGAGAAGCCTCCTTGACCAGCACATGCCACATGCCTCCCATAGTAACTTCAGCTGTTTGCGAGACTCAAGTTCTCTATCTACAGATGGATCAAACGCGTGCCAACTTCCCCACTGCAGCCAGAAGCAGGACTTCTTTTTTTTTCCCCAGGATTTCCTAAATCTTTTAGTCTTCTACCTCTGAAATCTGTAATTCTACTTTTTAAAGTCCATATTCATGGAGATTGAATTGACCAGCCTGCTGGTACCAGGCAGAGAAGAAATCCTATTTTTCATTCTTCAGCTGCAGTTCAGGACACCTCATTTCAGTGTCACCAGCCAAGGAAAGGCTCACGTACGAGCTGATACAGAAATTGAAGTGACTTACAGAGCATTTCCCCACAAGAGAAACCCCCTGCAAGACACTGGGAAAGAACTGCGTTTGCGTACATTACTCTTGCTGGGGACGAAACAGCAGTTGAGTCTGGTGTGATCTCAAGATTTGGCAATATCAAACATCACTTAGTACCGGAGAGACTTGGACATACCAGAGAGAGTCCAACAAAGGGCCAGAAGGATGATGAGGGGACAGAAGCACATGACATTCAGGGAGAGGCCAAGAGAGCTGGGAACATGCAGGCTTGAGAAGAGAAGGCTCGGAGGGATTTTATTGACGTATAAGTACTGCTGGGGGGAGTAAACAGGACAGAGCCAGATTCTTCTCAGTGGTGTTCAGCATCAGAACAACAGGTGACGGGCACAAACTGAAATACAGGAAGATCTGTTCAAGCACAAGAGAAAAATCTTTCCCGTCTGGCTGGTCAAACACTGGGATAGGTTACCAGGGAGGCTGCGCAGTCTCTGTGCTCGGGAGATATCCTGCGTAACCTGCTGTAGTTTCTCCTGCTTTGAAGGGAAGAGTTGGACTGGATGATTTCCAGAGGTCCCTTCCAGCCTCAGCTGTCCTTCAGTTCCGTGAGAAACAAGAAGGATGTGACTTGTTTGGTCTAGAATGAGAAAGCTGAGGGTGGGCGTAACAGACCATTTCGATGGGTTAGTGATCCATGTTTCTTCTTCTGAGTACAGCTTAAGAAGTTACAGGCTGGTTTTGAGGAAAGAAGATGCAGGTTGAGTTTCTACAGGTAGGACTATCCAAGTGCCGGAACAGACCATGGAATTCCAGCAGCAGCAGATTTTAAGAAGAAATACAGGTGAACAGCTATCACTATTCCCTACGTATTACTGACCTTGCTTCAGAGAGGACCTGAGCTCCTATCATATTTTGTGATTTAAAAATCACACATTTTGTGACTTAAATAATGTCTGCCTCCTCCAGTCTTCTGCTCCCCCACAACCCCAAACTTCTGTGCTCCAACTTTTTTTGTACCTGTAGCATGTGAAAGGCTCTGCAATACCTTTGTAAAGGCTCAGAAGAACAAAGCACCTTTTTACCAATGCAACTGGAATAGTTTTTCTAGATTTCATTATTTTAGAGCTAGAAAACCTGATTAAAAAAAACAGTGAAAGTCACAACTTTCTGAAAGCTGGAAACTCACATTTTCCCAACTTATACTCTATGGTCAATGAAGACATAATTTAATCCAGTCTATGAATTCCTCAAAAACCACTTGGAATTTAAAAAAATGCTTTTTCAGTTCATTTAGCTAAACCTAAAATCTCCAGAAGCATGGCTTTGTTACATGCTGTTCAAATCTCTGTGGTTTATTATAACCCAGGTAAGCTTTGGTTATCCGAATCGCACCTATCAGGTTCTCACTTTCTGGCCCTTCAGCCAGCACCTTCCTGCCTGGTTCCACAGAACTGTGCAGATCATGGAACAGAAGTGACAAACCCTCCCTCTTGCAACAAGTTTCTGCAAATCAGCCTGTGGGAAGGCCACCTTAGCACTCCTTTTGCATTCAAGCAATACTCAACCAATAGTCACTGGAGTGGGACAACAGAATCCCAGACTGGTTTGGGTGGGAAGGGAGCTCCCAGCCCATCCAGTGCCACCCCCTGCCACGGGCAGGGACACCCCCCACCAGCCCAGGCTGCCCAAAGCCCCATCCAACCTGGCCTTGGGCACTGCCAGGGAGCCAGGGGCAGCCACAGCTTCTCGGGGCACCCTGTGCCAGGGCCTCAGCACCCTCCCAGGGAAGGATTGCTGCCTCCCAGCTCAGCTCCAGCTCCCCTCCTGCAGCTTCAGGCCCTTCCCCTTGGCCTGGCCCCCCCTGCCCTGCAACCAGCCCCTCTCCAGCTTTCCTGCAGCCCCTGCAGGCACTGCGAGGGGCTCCAAGGGCTCCGCGCAGCCTTCTCTGCTCCAGGCTGGACAAGCCCAGCTCCCTCAGCCTGTCCTCATAGGAGCTGTAGGATGTTGCTGACCAGCTCACCTTCTCTCTGACCAGCTGAGCTTAGTCATTATGATCCCACCTGGCATAAGCAGGTTGTAGCTTATGTCTGTGGTTAGGGAAAAGAGAGTCAAGGTGAAGCTCCAGTGCATGCAGCCAGACGGACCACCTGAGGAAATGGCAAGCTCTACCTCCTCGCCCAAGCTCGGACTGCTGCCAGCTGCGATTCAAGCCCAGCCCTAGGCAGCAGACTAACAGCGAAACAGATCTCTGCTGCAACTGCAGCAGGAATTGCAGCAAGAGCATAGAAGTATTTCACCAACCTGATAAGTAAAACACAGTTGGGCTTAAAGGCTGCAGTGGCAAACACAAGGAAGCATCCAGTGGCACGTACTGGCAGCTAGTTCACGGGTGTACCTGACACGTCACCGCTGCCAAGGCGTTGCTGCGGGGCCCTGCACAGCCGGTGACTATCGCAGTACAAAAGCTGCCTTTCGTCATTTCCGTAGTACAACAGGAATTACTGTAGACACAGTCACTTTCTCATCACTTAATTTGAGACACTGAGCACAGATTTTCTCGCTCCACAGGCTTGTGTCTTGGACTCAGTGGTCGCAGTTTCATACAGTAAGAGAAGTGAAAGTGATGTCAAAAATCTTAAGTGCAAGTGATTTCTTTTCTGAAGCAAGAGTTTGGGTCTTTGCTGAACTAGAGCTCCTCTGCTTCTCCTTGGACTTCAGTCCCTGCTTCAGTCCTTCCCGCTGCCTCAGGATGCAGAAAGACTGCAAAGCTTCCCCAGGTAATCAGCTGAGGATTCCTGTATAGACGAGGCCACTAGCAGTGCCTAGTCACCCTCTGGTCTCCTCTTGGCTCTCTCCTACACAAAGAGAGCTCAGAAAAGCACTGACCACAAACACGTCCAGCGCCCTGCTGTTCCTCAGAGCAGCCAGTCCACACTGAAACACAGGAAAGTTCAGCTAGGAGCAGATAGTGGCTCCAGCAAAGCAGCCCCAACCATTTGGATGATAGAGCAGAGAACGGGTGGCTTCAGCCTAGACCTCTCCAGCGAGTCCTTGAGCAGGTGGAGCCACCAGAGCAAGGAGCTGGCAGTGGGCAGGAAGAAGGATCTGAGGACAGCGGTCCTTAAAGAAAGGTGTACACAGACAGATGGAGAGCTGCGGAAGCTGGGGGCATAGTCATTCTGTCCGGTCATCGGCAGGCCACAAGCCAAAGCGGCAGTGCTCCTTCAAATGCCAGAAAAGTATCCACACAATGGGGTAACTGGGAGGGAAAAGCCACCATGACCTTCTTCCTGCCAGCAAACCAGCTGGTTTGAGTCATGGCAGCAGAAAGCATCACAACTTTTTTTTTTTTCCATTCCCTGGAAAAAATCTTTATTCAGTAGAAAGGTTTTGCAATTTTAAAGGAAGCTCAAAGGAAGAGACAGGTAAAAAGAGAAATCTGATCAAGACTGATGAATTTAACTTGGTAGTATAAACGTGCATACTGCACATATAAGCAGAAATCAAATACCCAAACCCCACCCCAGTGCAGCCTGAGAACAGAAGGTTATTGCCTAGCCAAACACTGACTTCGTTCCCACCAATGCCCGCTTTTGTCAGTTACACCGCAAACGGTGAATTTGCTTTCAAAAGCTTAAAGTTTTCAAACTCTAATGTACACTAGCAAAAAATAGTGCATTTAATTATCTAGAAGCCAAATCTAGGTAAGTAGGTGGTGCAAGAGGACCACCTTCTTGAAGCCCTGCCTTGACACACACTCTTCACAGGATCCACCTCGGCATGCTTTGTAATATTTACCTATTCCTTCACATTTGTCTTAATAGATTTATCTTCAATATTGGAAGTGGTGTTTCTGGTAACACCTTTCTACTGTTGTACTGAAGCCACGGAAAAACACAGACTAACATATCCTTGAGTGTATTACCAACACTCAGCCTCACCTCGTCCTCTAGAAAGCACCTGGCAGGTAACTTCAGTTGCTGTTGCTCTAACGCTCCATCACCTTGTTTTGTAAGGGAGCGAGAACGTTCCCTGCACAACATGGGATGCAATAGGGCAGCAGTCACTAGGGAAGGAGATTAAATTAACACGCAAGCCTGCGTCTGCCTAGCTGGTTGGAGAAGCTCTTGTGCAAGGTGTTTGTTGTTTTTGTTTTTTTTTTTTTTTTTAAAAAAAAACAGCAGATAAACCCACAACTACGAGTAGAAGACTAGCTTTGCAGGGCACTGGCAATGAGACACAGCCTGTTGCAGTGGCTGACACTGCTTGCAGCCAGATGCAGGGACTTCTCAGGTCCTCTCAGTGGGGCTACAACTCCCACTGGGTCAGCACAGGGTGACGGGAGCATCTCAGGCACGAGGGTGTTTTGGGAAGCCCCGCAGCAGCTCAAAGCCTGCTCCACCTCGCAGTGGAGAGGAGCCAAAGCTCATGCCTAATATGTGCAATGAGTAGAAATCCTTTACTCTCCTTCATGAGCATGTGGAGCTTGTGTTTGATTTGTACTAACAGACATGGGCAATGAAGATAAGCCTATGCCTCAGAGAGGCATAACATGAATTGTCTTTACCCTACAAACTTCAATCCTGGTGTGACTTCCTAGGCAATAGGAAGTCTGCTACCATCGTCTTTTTTTGCTGTTGCTTATATACCATCATAAATGTGGAAAACACAGTATTATACATAATTTTGTTAGCATTTTTTCCACCAAGCCAACTTTTTAAACAGATAGTGACTTACGTACAAAACAAACAGAACCTCCTACTGGATAACGTGTTGGATTTCTTTGCCACCATGTTTTACTTTCATACAGCAGACCAGTAAATTGGGGTTTAAACTACTCAGAGGTAGACAATAAACAGATAAAGCCAACTAAAATGATCCTTTTCCATTTAAAAGCCATGTTGTTTCCACGGATACGGCTAACAATTGCCAGCCTGTCTCTATAAGCAAGGACTATCTCCGAGTGTCACCAAGACCAGCCCGGCGCACCAGAGGCTGCTTGGTTGTGCAAACTGGCTCATACTTGAGAGCGAGCAGAGATCTTTAATGCCTGCTTGGTATTCTGCGATTCAAATCCTCACCAGGCTTCATTTCATGTTATGGGCCAAAATCCACACTTAACATTAGCAGGTGAAACTTGTGCCTGCTGGGAGGAACGTTACAATCACGCAGCTGAGCGCCAGGGCTTGTCTGGCTGCTGCCACCCACCTCCCTCTGCCCGCGCAGCGCCCCCAGCTAAGCAGGACAGCACCCGTCCCGGGGCGAACAGCAGCACTGGCACTTCGTGCATACCCGGCAGCGACACAGCTCTGCATGGGTCTGTGTAACGCATACGTATTCGCTTCCGTTACAACCCACGCTGTCTGAAGACCCAAGCTGTTCCTGAGATGCGGGTTCAAATGAACTCAAAGCAAAAATAGTTGGAAAAAATTAAAGAGATCAGTCACTGCTTTACAATTCAAATTCACGTGAAGAAGCCAACCTGTGAATGCAAAGTGCTATCAGCCTAGATTCACAACCAGATTTTGTATACAAACAGATCAAGCTCGTTCAATCTTGGATTTGTCCTATTTTCAGTATTTTTTTTTTAGTTTGCCATGTTCTTCCTAAACCGCGGACCCAGGAGCGTGATGTTTTAGATGCATTACGGTCACACATGTCCTGTGGCACTCCCCCTGCATGCCTGTTACCTCCCCGTCTGTACGCGGACACGTACTTGCGAACGCAGCTTTTGGAATGGCTCTGCCTGCTGCAAAGGCTCCACGTCACAACTCTTTCCAGAGTTCAGAGCATTGACGGACTGCGACTGTTCCACCTGTCTTTTCCATGCCAAGCTTTTGTCATATTGAAGTCTTCCAATTTGCAAAGCCCCAATCAGGTATTCTCAAGACCAGCAAACACCACAGCGCTTCAAGCACAGAAACATCAACAAGCGCAGCCTCGGAGGGGGCTCTGACGGGCGGGAGAGGAACAGAGGCCACAGATAAACACAACAGCGCCAGTACTGCGTAACTACGGCACTGCATACGCCATGCAAATTCTTTCCCAAGGAATTATGTCAAAACAAGGTTAAATATTTCACAGGAACTAATACTTTCATTTAATTTATTTTTATAAATCAATCTGTATAATGTAAGCTGGCATCTTTCACATTTCAATTTTGCTTACAGTAATAAAACTAACTCTGCAAGTCATCCCCGGCGGTATGTTATTTTTGTATCTGAGAGCACCGAGTGATAGAAGCTTGGCAGGACAGATCCAAGAAAGAGAGGAAAATTGTTCTAGTTCCCAAACATACCAGCACAAGACCATGCTCCATAGCCTGATTTTAAAGCAGTAGGATGAAAGTGACTCAGCCTATGTTAAAATTAGAGGTATGATGGGATTGGGACTGCAATAAATACATTTTTGCTTGACTTAAAGACACCCTTTTGTTAATGCCTGTTAAAGGAAATATTGGAAACCTAGCAGCTTTAGAAGTCTGTGAAACAGTCAAACATACAAGGTGTTTTATGGAGCTGAGAGTGCCACCTGCCACGATCGCCGCTGTAGGAAAAGGCAGAGGTGACAGCACAGGAGCTGTATGGGGCACAGCACCGTGGGTCTCACTGCCTGCACCACTGCAGTCAGGCACCCCCAGCCTCGAGCAGCTGGCACAGGAGGACGAGGCGAGGACAGGATAAAGCAGGACAGCGGCTGCACCATGGCACACACATGCCCATTGGCAGCGGCATCCCAGCAGCAAGGCCTCCTGCCAAAAGCCTCTGCAGCCACCTTTGGCTCCTCCAGACCCCGTTTCCCAGGAACCTCACAGTGGTCTCCCCAAGCCCACCTCTTCTGCCCAGCTCCCCAGAACCAGCCGCAGCCCTGGCACCCACTCCCCCGGCACGGGGAGATGCTGCAGGTAGGCAAGCGCTGTCTCCCCGCTCCCTGCAGCGCTCCAGCAGCAACCTGAAACGCGTGGCACCATTACTCACCAACAAAAGCTTTTCTCAAATCAAATACTGGCACAACTCAGACAGCTGTAGGTCATTTAGCTCAGAGCAACCCTGGCAAGTTTGTGTACCTCCTATTGCTTTGCACTCAGACAGAAGCACAGTGTCCCTGGAGCCTTTTATAATGAATATTTGCTTAACCTCACCCCATATATATATACACACACACATTTAAAAAAAAAAAAAAGTATAAAAATATAAATCCCTCCAACATTTTGAATGCTAGATGAAAAAAAAGCATTAATTAGAAGAGTTCACTGATGACCAAATCAAGACATTTCCTTCTTTCCAGACACACTACTTGCAGCCAGGAGGAATGCATCACAGCTCAGCGTCTCTGCCTGCTGCCTCCCCAGGCTTTTCCATGCTCTTGCAGGAAATCCTCCAGCTGGCCCTGTTTTGTTCTCTAGTGCATTTTAAATTCAGCTTCTTTGCATCAATTGAATTCAGGTGCACGCAGGCATTTGCTACCTGCACGTGGGTGTTGCTCCTGGTGAGATTTCCTTACTTTTTTCATTGCCTAGGTTTCCTCTAACAAATCCCTAATGAGCAAATCAGAAACAAAAGGAAAAAAAGAGTCTTTCAATTATTTTCTGCCCTTCTGCAATATACACACACACATTTTTTAAAGAAATGCGAGAAACCATCTGCCACCAAAGGACTCTGCGTTTCCCAGCATGGGTTAGCAAAGTCCTGCCTAAGTTCGTGTTAAATGGTTTGCACAAATAACTGTTACAGTTTTCTCCTTAATAGGAGGACACAGAGGACAATACTGCCATAAATTACTATTCCACCCATACGGCCAGCGCTGGCTGCCTCCCTGCTTCTCTAGCACACGAGTCACCGAGCTGCCCGTGAGCAGCACTGGCACTCCGAGGGGCGGGACGACAGGGGGACCAGATTTTTAGGCACGGGTCATTTTTTACTAACACAATACTGAATGGTTGTGTTGCATAAAGAAGGATGAGGAACCACAGGCCACCAGCATTTTGACACTAACAGTTTTAAAAAATCAGCAAGACTAAATCACAAAGAATCAGTTATTGACTGAACAATACGGAGCCTCATTTATCTGGATGGACACGTGTGAAGTAAAGGTACCACTACAAAAATAATTTACACCAGCCACTTGTGAACTGTGTTCCAGTCTGAATGTGCTCTGCTTCAACAACGAGGGCAGTTCATCTCCATCACATCTCACACTGTATGGCACATTATGCCAACAGGGAGACCTAGCTTTGCTCTGTCTGGAGCACTGGAATTTTTGATTTCCACAAACCTTTATGCTTAGAAGCAAAATTATTTGCAAGTTGGTGTCATAAAATACCATGGGCCAAATTTTACCCTGGACATTAATTCTGTGGAGACTTAAGCAAATGCATATCGTGTCTTTCTAAAGGTTTCTTGGGGAAGAGTCATGTCCATTGTCGTGGTTTTACTCCAGTCGGTGTATGGAAGAGAGCACTAAGCTCTCTGAGATCAGGGGATGTAGCACGTGAAACCAGGTGTCACGCCATTTACTGTGGCCTGGGGTGCTTGTGGAAGGGGACACTTGGGTTCGATGCCAGTACTCACGTGCAGTTCAGGATCACTTAAAATGTCTGAGCCTTGTGTAACACACGAGAAGGGGACAGAGCATCTTGTAAAATGCTTGGCTGAAAGCATTGCTTGTAGGAAAAATAATAATGGGGTAGAATTTGATGGATTGAGAGATAAAAGGAATTTTCAGAAAGGAGGAAATTCTCCATTCCTTGGCTGAATACTATGTTCCCATTTTTCTGCAGAAAAGTGCTTTTTGCATTTGATAAGGGAACATTTTATGTATCAGCTTCTATCCATCATCTACTGGAGATCAAACGCCATCATCAGTCCTTACCCTGAGTAATATCTTGCTTTACTGAAAGGCAGATGTTTGTGCAGTAAAGTACTGTGATGTCTAAAGAGCGCACAGGGCGTACCACCACTCCAAGACCCTGGTGTTTGAAAGCGGTGCTCTCCCTGCGGCCTGGGGGGGCATCAGAGACCAGAGAGTGGCGGGGGTGGGTGGCAGAGGTGTGGCGAGCGCTGGCACCGGGTGGTGGGAGGTGGCCTGAAGCCGCCAGCCCTGCCAGCGCCCAGGCACTCCTGCCGCCATCTGCACCCAGGACTTCTGACAGTGCAGTGATGCCAAGTGTACTGAAAACACAGCACAATCGTGAGTTAGCAATCGCAATACACAGCTCAGTCACCGCACCGGTGTGATTCCCACTGCCAGTCTCCATAATACGCTCCCTGCCATGACGCTGGTTGCCAGGAAGGAATATGGGCTGATGCCAGCTCAAGCCTGTTGCTCTTTGAAACTACTCTGCGAGCTGTTCAGATGTTTTACCCTAGGTTGGGCTGAGCCACGTTATCCCTCTCCCTCCTCCCTGCCCAGGGAGACATTTACACCCTCAATCGATCCACTCAGCTGCTGACAGCTGTTTAGCGAAAACAAAGGCCACCCTCAGGTCCCCTTCACCACGAGAGCAAGTCAGCTCCTTTGCACTGCTCTCTGAGCATCCCGTCCCCCTCGCCCATCTCCACCGAGCGCTCTTCCCCTCGGGGGTTTATTCAGAGAGCCGCTGTCCACCCCGCAGGGTTGGCTCAGGCAGACGCTTTCTGGAAGCCTGTGCGTGGTATCAACCTGTCCAAGGGGGAGGCTACAAGCCGGGAGTGACCTACAGGCTGTGCGGCACGGCCTCTCCAAAGGGATGCCTGTGTGCGGTTTTGCGGCAAAGCGCTGCTCCCCGACCCCTCGTCCTGCAGCAGGCTAATGGGGGCTGTGTTCTGGGCTGTCCCCGTGTTCACCCCGCGCAGTCACGTGGGGGCATGACCGGCCCCTCGGTGGCGCAGCACTGGGCCGGAGCTGGGTCACTCATCGGAAGGGCTGGTGGGTGGCCCGGGGCGGCGTGAGGAGGTTCTGACCCCTGCGCCCAGCCCTGCCGCGGAGCGCAGCACTGCTTACCTGGCAAGGCGGCACCGGGATGCACCGCACCGCGTCGGCCTCCCGGTGAGGTGACGGCAGTTCCTCTGGAAAACCCAAGGGAAGGAAGAAAATGCAGCTCAATTCCTTGATGTGACCTATTCACAGATGCTGGATTTTGAGGGGCAAAGCCCCTCGGGTTCTGTTCAGCCAGCCCTTGCTTTCACCAGGCTGTGTGGCCGGCGGAACGCGTTGGTTACGTGTGTTTCACGGCACGGCGCCGTGAGAGGGCCAACAGGAAAACCAAACCCTAGGAGCTGGCTGCTGGTATAGCTGGAGGGGGTGAACCACTCCTGTTCCAGAAGCAGCCTGGAGCTAAAAGAAGCAAGACAGGGAGTAGGGCAGGGCCCTTGCTAGGAAGAACATCCTCAGTTGGGGTTTTGTTGTGTGTTTGTTTTGTTGTGGGTTTTTTTGATGCTTGACAGCTATTACCACTAAATAGCAGAACCCGTGACAATACAGAGAATATAATTGTTTCACTCTGAGAATACCAGGCAGCATTTTCGCCAAACAAGAACGGACGTGTTGGGTTGTTTTAATTCCTGGCATACCTGGGCATGTCTTATCTCCAGCTCAAAAAAATGGTAATGCATAATGAAGACAGCCAGTCGTCTTGTTAGGTAACTACATGCAACCTTCACCACCGGACAGGAATTGTTGGCAAGATGCAGTATCAGTACGGAGGAACTTAGTATTGCCAGCTGAATAGATCTGTCACATTTCTTTCTGCAAATGTTATGTCTACTACCACCACAAATAGCACAGCTGAGTGATAAAACTTAAAAAATGAGAAAAAATATTTTCTCTATTTTCAAGCCCGTTTGCCTGGTGAATCTGACAGCACTTTGTTTTGTCAAAGTCATGTTTCAGGGCCACGGGGCCAGCACTTCTCCAACCTTTACACCCGCGCTCGTCACTAACAGCAGCAGAGCTCAAACAGACGGTGCAGCAGCTCATACGGGGTGGAGAAGGCAGTCATCTCAGGGATTTTTTTTTTTAACTAGAAGGAAATAGGAATAAGATAACCTTGTTCAAGAATATTCCCTTTAAAACACTGAAACGTGCTCTTTAATGTCTGCTGGCTAAGGCCTGGCCCTACAGAGAGTGAACAAATTTCACGTTGTCAGAACCTTCCTTCCACGAACAGTCACACTGGCTCCATGGCTTCTTTGGGATCGGGTCTTAGATGACACTATTTTTAACAAGCAAGTCTAAAACAGCTTAACCCTCCAGCTGAGTCTATATATATATTAAAGCCTTTCTAATATGCACGTAATTAACATGTATATTACTCAGCAAAGAGTAAACAGCAAGTGCTGCAGTAAGTCTCATGTCACTAATTCCATTACTGTACAGAAATATGCTACTGTAAATTAACCAGTACATTATGGTGTGTTGTAATAACTAAAACTAAAACCGCAATTGCCAAAATGAATGAAGCAAGAACATTCTGTAACCCAGTGTTCTTCTTACCCTACTTAATAATTTCCTAATTTGAGTAAAACTCTAAATCTGAGTCTGCTAAAGCGCAGGAAGGAATTTGTTAGCATCATTTATTAATTGGGAACCATCTCGGTCGCAAAAAAATTTAAAACACGTTAAAGCCTACACATAAGCCACTGTCAGATACAACATCAATCCGCATGCCGCACAGAATAAACCGTCTTCCATAGGTCTGCGAGGTGAAGCCCGAGGGAGCACCTCACTGAAGTGGTGACCCACCCAGGACAAAGCTCTGCCGCTGACTGTGGGGCATCATGACCTAGGGAGGAACCCATCCTACCTGATCTCAGGGGACGAGGGCAAGAGGTGGGCCGCTCCAGCCATCCCAGCTGACAGCACTCGACGCTCAAGGAGGTGAACAGGAACTGCGCGTCTCTGCCATCAGCCAGGCTCGTCTGCAGCCACCCCTGCTTCACAGCGCTGCAGGCCAGAGCGACAGCTGAGGGCAGGGCGCCGTCAGGAAAAGTACGTTCTGCTTGGCATGAGAACTTAGAGTGGCTCAGCTTTGGAGACCTAGAGATGAGACACACAGGTGAACAGCGTATGAGTAACATCACCGTGTCTTTTAGAGGGAGTTTTAAAGCCGACCAAAGATATTTTTATGCAACTTCTTAGAACTCTGCATGCTCCGTTACTTCAATCAGCAGCAAGTGTCAAATTGTTTTTGCACAGGTTTTCTGGGGGTTTTTTTGGTGTTTTTTTATATTCTTTTTATTCTTCAGTTTCACTAAAATAGCAGGTGTCTTTTTTTAGATAGACATAAAGGGGGCTGACAAAACCCGCCGCTTCATTATCTCCAGGTGAATGCCACAGTCTGATCCTTCGCTCCTCTTAGCTTCTGCTCTGTCTTCTCTGAAGTACCACAGAACTTTCCACCTGCCTTTTTCTTTTCAATTTACTGGTGTTTATTTACTTACTTATTTATCTACTGCTTATGCTGTCTGAGCTAGCCCTGACCTTCATCGGCACGGAGAACAAGCCCTACCGACAAGTTAGGGCCAGCCCCTGCACTGCTGCCGTGCAGCGCAGCACCACGGAGGGGAGTGCCGTTGCATGCCTCCCCCCCCAGAGCAGCAGGTGGGATGCTGAGGGTCCGTGTCCCCAGGATGAACCCTCAGGGAGAATTCCCTGTGTGGAGAGGGCTCTCACCCTGTCTCTGTAGCCGCCAAGAAGGGGGTTCCGGTATCTCTGGAGTCCACCACGCACAGAAGGCTCCTTGCTGGTGCTGGCTCAGGTGGGTCCACAGGCGTCCCAGGGCTGCTGGCTGGATGGCAGACTGCACCCACCTCCCCATCAGTGCGAGAGAGGAGAGGCAGAGGGAGAAGCGATAAATATCTGCATAACCTTGACTTGTGCAGTTACATGGGAGCAGATGGAAATCATCAGGGACAGGAATCCTCTTGCTTCATGGTGTAAGGCAGCTTCCGCCTGGCAGAGCGGGGGCATGAACAGCAAGTGAGAGCAGCCCAAGGGAAAAGCTCATTTGTAACTGCCCTCTGACGGTGGGAGAAAGGATCCTCCACCCATCTGCTACTGCCTACACTCGCTACGGCACCCTTACGTGGAGGCTGAGCAGAGGACTGGCAGCCTGTTCTGGTACAAGACACCCCACAGGCCACCCTGGGGAGTCTCTGGACTACATGAGGAGATGCATCAGGCACTGGGCGATTCTGGGAAAGAACAGGATGCTCCTCTGGGGATGCACTTCCCCAGCAGATCTTGACTTCTGGACAAAGCCTTGTAGCTGCAAGCAGAAGCCTGTAACACCATCCTGCCGTGGATGAGGAGACCGGTGGGTTTGCACTCGGTAGAAGCAAGGGCAGTTTATAATTCTCATTTTTTTAATAATAATGACGGACTAATCCTGTCTTTGCTAAGCCACCAGGACAGAATAGCTGGCATGAGACTCCTCCAAGCTGCAACGGGTGCTCACAGCTGTATGAGCCAGAGAGCGTTAAGCACACAGTTAACTCCCACAGACTGATTACTTCCTCCTTTTTTTATAACCGTTTCTTTAGGCGAGTCTCTCCTGGTATTTTAAAAATTCATTTTAATCAATTTAAAATTAATAAAGAAACAGTGAAATCCTTAGGGCCTGCAGGCTCCAATCTCTGCTGTGCTGGAAGTGATGAGTCAGCTCCAGCACGGCCTGCCATGGAGCCTGCTGAGGGACGCCTCCAAAGAGCCGAATTAGGTCACTTGGTTTGCTATTTACAGAGAGGCAACCGTCTCTGCGACAGGGTGTTCCTTCCCTCTGATGGGAAAGAGCTGCTGTCCGCCGAAGGCACAGCCGCGGCAGATGCTGTGGCTCTCTCCTGTGTGCTTGCCGGGCAGGAGCACGACCGAGCCCCTCCAGGAGGGGGGAAGGGGCTGCGGCCGCCAGCTGGTCCCGTCCCACTCCTGCAGCGCCGGGCACTGTGTCCGCAGGGCAGCGCCAGACTCCTGCTCTGGTGACTGACCCGCGCTCGGCTCGGCCCGGAGCGGACGGCGGCCCCCCGGGAGCCATGCTCTGGGTTGTGCCCCTGCCCACAGCCGAGACTGACGCCCAGGCCCCGCGCCGCTCGCTCCGCGAGGGAACACGCGCTCCCTCGAGGCCGGAGCAGAGCCGCGGTGCTCCCTCGCTGACCACCCGGTCTGGCTGCTGTGCCACGGTGCTAACAGGCAGCTCCTACAGCAGCTCTCTGGGGGATGAACTTTAAGTCACTGCTTTGCATCCTAACGTGGCACGCGAGGAAAAGCAGTTCCCACCTCGTGCACCCAGGGCACGTGAGCCACACAGGCCGGTCACCTGCGTGTCGGTGGGCCACAGCCCGGGCAGCGGCTGGCGTCCGTGGGCTGCAGGCAAGAAGAAACGCTCTGATCCGCGCCCCACGCCCAGTGCCAAGGAAGAGGGAGGCTGAGGAGCTCGTACGGTGCTCTTGCAGCAATGGAAGTTCCCCGCCCGTAGCAGGGGAGCAGGAACAGGACTAACGGAAGGGCGGAAGCCCTCGTAGCCTGCCCACAACATCCCTGCATTCAGCCCTCTCTACTTGCCGACCAGGCTCAGGCTTCCTCAGCATGCCGCTTCAGGGGCACCCTAAGGAAGGGCACAGGGATCCAGAACAGCGAGGGCCGTTCCCTAAAAGTGCTTGATGCAACTGCAGTTCCCCTGGGCTGGGAGCAGGGGGACAGGAAAGCTGCATGCCAGCCCTGTCAGAGCCGCCAGGCTCTGCCGGCTGCAGACAGGCTGCCCACCAGCTGGCAGCTACGCTGAGAACCAGACCGGAATGACGAGTGCCTTACAGCACTTACCTGAAAACATCGGTCACCCGCTTTGGAAAAAACAAGCATGCAGTGTCCCGCGGCAGGCAGCACCACCTCTGCATCCCTGCCCAGCCCCGCTCCGGCGTGGAATGGACTGGCCAGATGGGGAAGCAGAGAAGTCAGCTCTGCTCCTCTGGACCGGCAGCCGCCCAAGCCCTCTGCTCACGCTGCTCAATTTCGTTCCCAGGGGCAGTCAGTCATCCCTCCCCTGTGCTGGAGCGAGAGAATCAGACACAGTGAGGGTCTCCCCTTGGTGACATGAACGCGCAGTGCTCGGCTGGGCCATACAACGGGGAACAGTCAAAAGCAACGGCTTGCACTTTCTCAAACACAGTTTCACTTCCCCTGCAAGCGGTGGCTCCAAATAACAAGATGCCTTGAGGAATTAACTGAATGTTCTTCGAGCAGAGCTTGTAGAAGGAGCTTATACATATTAAACAAGAAAGAAAGATCTACTGTCTATAAGTTGTCCTTTACTAACTAACAAAAGGTTTGGACTGAATCCATTTTAGAGCAAACTTTACAAGGGCCGTATGCTGAAATTATTCAATAGAAACAACTGAACAGAGTCCAGGGCATTTGTGAGGGGCTGAGCACAAAAATGCAAGGTTTGTGGCCGGTTTGTTTGGGTTTTTTTAAGAAAATCAAATACCCTGCCCTGGCGTTAACATGACATAGCTGCAAAGATTTAGCAGTAGCACCGCACCAGCCTCCAAGAAACAAAGCAGCTGCTCCCTTAGCTAGATCAGCTGCTAGAACAAGTGTTATAGTGGCCATTATCAGAGCTGAAAGTGGAAAGGAATTCCTCATTAGTGCACTGAAGGACAAAGGATCTTCTCTGTGACAAGGGCCTGTGTAGTGCTCGGCGCTGGGACTACAGTATCTTTGCAGCCTGGCATACGCTTGCCCAACACAGCCTGCTGTTTCACCAAGAGAAGTAACATTTTGGTAGTAAAGCAAAAAAATTCCGCTCTCTGAAGTGCTGTTTTTTACTTGCAACAATAACCAAAAGCCCATGTTTTAGTCAAGATGAGGTAATCACGGCAACATGGAGCTCTTCTGGGCAGACACACAGCAGCTACTCAGCATCAGCATTACTGCGCGAGACTCAGGCGCTCCACGGTATTGGGAATATATCGCAGCAGCAGCAGTTAATACTGCCGCGTGGTCTGCGCAAAATGGCGTGTAAAGGAAATATGGGGGAAATGTTGTGATTATTTAAATGGGTTTGGTTTGATACCACCAGAAAAAAGAAAAAAAAAGATAAAAACACCCCACACCTGTGTGAGTAAACCAGCATTTAGCCCTTTATTTTTACAAATGGCCTTTAAAGAATAAAAGAGCTGCTGCTCTCCTGTGTCTCTGCCCTGAATCCGATATCACCTTCACGTCGGAGCCGGCAAAAGCCGCCATGTGATGCAGCAGCGAGAGGCACCAGGAAAGCCTCGGGAGCCCGCAGAGGCAGTGCCCCCAAACCACCCAGCCTGAGGACACCCAGCAGGGGGACCCCCAACAACCATATGAAGCCTGAGGAGATGACTGTGCATGCTGCGATTCGGTATGCTCGCCAAACACACTGAGTTCGGCCAGTAAGCCGTTAAAAGCAGGCGCATTCTTCTAGTGACAAGAGAAAGCTCTGACAACGCGACCTTTCCCAGCTGTTGGTAGCTGGCTCAGTACAAAACATCGGGTTGGGAGTTATCCACAGCTCGGGGCTTTCCGTATTCCTGGCAGGCTGTCTCATGCCAGCTACTCTGGAAGCCAACTCAAGTGAGCGGTGTGTGACCTGGGAGGACAGAGACAAATCGCTGCCACAGAGAGAGGAGCAATCGGAGGCTGGAGGACTAGGCTCACTTCTGAGTCCAGTTCCTGCTCTGGCAAACATCCTCTTTCGGACAACAGCCCTCGGAAGGGTCCCAGCCACCTCAGGGACCCAGAGCTCTAACGGTCCTGCTTGCCGGCTGCTGAACTCACACATCTCTGCGTATCTGAAGTTACAGTCTCTAGGGACCCAGAAAAAGATCTTCTGCGAAGCACATCAGTCTTAACACCGCAGAGCAGCCTCGTGTCCATTTCACACCTAAGCCTCTCGATTCAAGAAGTGGTTTTGTCTCTTCCAGAGAGGAGCAATGTGACAAAATTATTTCCTGCTCACCTATTAATATTCAGCTGTGACAGAGACAAAAGATTTTGGCTCGTGCCCTCATTTGCTCGCTGAAGAGAAATAAAGATGAACCAAAATGGCTGAACACGTTTCTTTTTTAAATCAATATGAGTGTGCGGGGGGGTTACTGACAGAATTTGAAGCCTTGTCACTGGAAGGCTGCAGGGTGACTAAGACCCAGTGCAATGATAAATGATAGAATAAACCTGTAGTTTGTACATGAGATTTCAAAAAGCTTTCCTTGAATGGAACAGACTGAGCATCACAGGCATTCCTGAGATAAATAACAGAATTATTTAAAGAAACAAACAAAGCTTTCTTTCCCTATCAAAAGGAACGCGAGAAGAGAACACAACAACAACCTCTCGTGCATCCTTTGCAGGTTGTGTCTAACTGCACCCTGCAAACAATTGCATGCCTTGCTGAGGGCTCCCGTGCACCCCACCCGTCCTACTCACACGCTCCTACTGGTCAAAGTCTCTAAAAGATAGGCCTGTGAGAAGATTGAGATTGAAGGTCAGACTTTGTAGGAAAGCAACAAAAAATATTCAGTGTTTTAATGACAAACTTTGTTACGAGTGTCATCATTTCAGGTCCCAACTTCTGGTTTTTTCCTATTGCTGAGATTAGGTCAGGATCAAATGCAAACATCAGAGCACTGTCGTCATCCAAGAACAGCTGGTTTGCTTTCTTTTCTCGGCCAATTAACACAGCTTGCTGGGAGGAACCCCCCCCCCCCTTAGTACTCAAAGAGGCACAACCTCAGCTTTAGGTCATACGCTGCTTTCTATGGTTTGGGCGGACACAGTTCCTACAGACCTGATTCTGTTGAATCGGCAATGATTTGGCGATCAGGAGTGACAGGACACGGTCAGATTCAGGCCCTGGGTGGCTATGGAACCGGCTGCCCGCCCTTCCCACTTCATTCTCGGTGCTGCCCACACAGCAAAAGGAAAGAACTCCACACAACTTTTTTTGAAGCAGCATTCGTAGAGTGCGTTGTCCTCAAGAGTCTGATGCATCCAACCAAAAAACCATCTGCTACAGAAGGTAAATTAAACATCATAAGAAACAGATTTTGATAATAATTAGTAACAATCAGGAAGGCAGAGCTCCCCTCCCAGAGCACACTAACACACACTGCTCCAGACTCACTCCGTTCAGGGCTGTGGTATCATTTTGGGTTTACATCAACAGAGGTGAGAGCGTGTTTGCTGCCTCCTTGTGTGATTTCATTAGCCTGATCCCTGCAAGCAGTAAGAATCATTTTGAGTAGTTAAGTGATTTATTTTCATTTCCGTCTGTGGCCAGTTTGAATTTATGGTACTGTGCATTCAGTAGTACAACAGTGCAAAGTAGTCTTCAAAGGTGAAAAACCCTAAAGACATCAATTACACAGGCATATTCCCCACCACACTGCAGAAAAAAGGATGGATTTCTTCCCCAATCAACTTTTACATTTCCAATATCCCTAACTGTAGATTTAGTCTCGTGCACAAAAGAATACATATGAGTAAAGAAGAAACAGGGTAGCCCAGTTCTCCCCAGCATGATGGACCTGCCTGCGTTAAGTCAGGTTGACCTGTGGCTCTCCAGCAACCGGTTGTGCTTGAGCAAGTGCAATGTAGTAAGGAGGAACAAGGAGGTGATTTTAGATCTGCTTATGGCATCACCACGAACAGTAGAGTTGTGTCTACAGGTTTGTACACCTGCATTTAAAGGGGACACTAAAAACATCAGCCCCGCAGACAAGAGCGCGCTTGTCAAGAATTTCTTAAAGCAAGGGCATAAACCACACCTTGGGCAGTAATTAAGTGTACAACAGCAAAGTAGAGGACAATGTATGTCTATAGACATGTGGCCTTGCTGTCACACCCTGTATAACGGTCCTCAGCCACCACAGACTCCTTTGCTCCGCATTCTCTGAACCTGCTCAGTTTACTCGCCAAGATGTTTTCCAGGCTTCAGGGTTTACAGTTATTTATCTGAACGTTTACATCTGATCTACAATCTAACCTCCACGTTTACAAAGGGGAAACTTCACACATCTTTAGGTCAGAGGAAGCTTTCTGGGTAAATCCTACACCCATCTTTGAAAACGTCGCGCATGCATCTTCTTTTCCACCTGCAAGGAAAGAGGAAGAGTTGTGCAGGCACGTTAACTGGCATATGGGACAATGAGACAAAGAGCCTCTAAAAAGAAACAGAAGTCGACTCATGTACTGTGCAGATTTTACGACGCTTACTTCTGTTGATACGCTTTCTGTGTGACAGTGGTGGTGCCAAAGGACAGCTACCAGCCCCATCTGCCCGTTTAACAAAATGGTGTCAACATACACAACAGCAGAGTAACACAGAACGCTCCAGCATGCTTTGATCCTCAGTCCCTTTGTGAGCTGCTTTTGTAAAATGAAATGAAAGTGTAAGGAAATATTGACATTTAACCTCTTATGGCCTGTATCAGTGATGCCACCAGGAATTACAACTTGTCATTACTCCCCGGATGCATTTGAGCAATCAGGTATCAGCATATTGCTACTACTTACTTCTGTCTTCAAAGGGGGGTGAATTACTTCCCTCCAAGGCAGTACCAAGGAAATTCTACAGTCTGAGTGCAGCTGGTGACAACCTCCTAAGAACAAATCTTAAAAGGTACTTAAGCACCGAACTTCCATGGATTCATATGGAAAGTACGACTTTGAATACACTTATTCTGGTCACAACTAAAACCAGAACTTTGCCAGGTCAACTATGAAACACCCTTCTAAAATTACTTTCTTGAGCAGGGTCTTTTCCTACCAGCTCCTTGTGCTGTTTCCCTACTCAGTACGGCCAAAGCTGTAATCAGATTGCCGTATGCAAACGCTGTTCTCTACAACACTGCACATACTCTTCTGTACAGAATGCAGTTCCTTAACAGTCTTGCAGTATGGTGGAAATCATCCAGAAATGTGATTGCGCTCACATGGGCAATACTGCATTTATGTAAAGCTTTCTACAAAGGTTTTCATCCTGTGGTACGTGTGGAGCCCCTCAGTCCTGCTGATAAAAGGTGAAAGACACTGGAGGATTACACCTAGAGACGACGACAGGAGATGCCGCATGCAGTCGTCATCTTCTTATCACCTCCAGCGTTCTGAGTGCAACATGCCTTGTGATTTTTTTCCCCAAAACAGGTTACACATTTTGTTACTTCAGTGCCTGGACAATGGCCTTGACTGAACCAGTCTCTGCTGGTAACACCGGCACCCAAGAACAAAACTAACGCGACTTCCAGTATTTCTGTGGAAGGCAGAGACGGGCTTCAGTTTCTGACACGTGCTGTGCAGCCTGTGAGGCATGGTGCTTACTAAATGAAAAGTATTAAACACTACAGTTTCAAAGCTGGTTTTTATTTGTTTCTATTTGTTCAATATTTTCAAGGGTAACACATGGAGAAAAAAATGAAAAATTGACTGATAACAGATGATTCTGCATTGTTGGCTTTGGGAGCATGAAGTGAAAATGCAAATGCATTACCGAATGAGCAGAGCAAACAGAAGGCTTGGTCACCCCCATCCTGAAATACAAACAGGAACTTTGTTCAGAAAATGGCATTACTTTTATTCAGCACAGCCTAGTTACTAGCTTAAATATGCAGCACACTTTCAGCATAAGTAACTTACAGCAACTTCTCCCACGAGCCTGAAAGTACATTAAAGGGTGCTAGCAGGAGTGATTATAAAGCACCTACCGGATCAAGGAGATTCTGCTGCAGTATTTTAATTTTCATTTAAATTAAATTTAAATTATAATTTACACCACTCCACTAACTAAAGGGGAAAAGGGCACTGTAAATGTAGCAGCAGGCATACATATTATCTTTTATTCTTCCCTGGTTTTAAGTTGTGGTTAAACTTAATAGAATTATAAGTGCAAGTAGATTAAAGCTCCATCTAGTGCCAGGGTCTTGGAAGTTACTGCAAGGTTTGAAGTCCAAAAATAGCAAATACGCTCACAAAACTACCAAGCAGCAAGCCTAGCATCTCAAAGCTGTAACACACAGATGACAGAAGTCTGTTGGAATTACTCTTACAGTGTGTAAGGGTTTAACTTTAAAGCTGCTGTGCCTTGGACCAAACAGAACATGGCACCGCCTGGATAGGGACAAAGCGCTCGAAATACCCGCAACAGCGAGCGGAGTGGAGCCACACGTACCCAGCACCTCTCTCCTCAGCAGGACTCTGTCATCACCACCACAACGTTTTGCACTGCTCTTCTTTTTTGGCTGCGGGGAGCTGGGGCGCAGGCGGGGAGGGAAGGAAGGAAGGCAGCGCACTCCCCCCCGAAGCCAGCTGCCAGGAGCGAGGGCACTCTCAAGAGAAGGGGAAAATTCGTAACTTCTCAGGAAAGAAGGGATTTGAATCCCAGGCTTCCCATTTCTTGCCAAGTGCTCTCAAAAGATTGTGTGGAAAGGGCAACAGCACCCAGACTCCCCCAGAACCAGATGGCCCTTCATTTTGCAGGGGGACCCAGCACTGGTGCTTGCGAGCCATTCCCAGAGAGCAGCCTCCAGGTCATGCTCTCCAAGAAACCAAGCCGGCAGAGAGCTGCTCTGGCTGTCAGAGCTGTGGGGCAGGAATCCTGCAGTTCTGCCACCCGCAGCAGCACAAGCCGGGGACCTCACACCAGGCTCTGTGCCCACATGGGGTCTGGCCACCTGAAGATCAGCCAGAAACAAAGCAAGTTTCAGGACTGAAACTTTGGAGTTAATCACTTGAATTCCTTTATTTGGATTTATGCCTGCCCTGGTTTCAGTGGGGATAGATTTAATTTTCTTTCTAGTAGCAGGTACAGTGCTGTGCTTTGGATTTAGGATGAGAATAATGTTGGTAACACAGCGATGTTTTGGTTGTTGCTCAGCAATGTTTACACCAAGTCAAGGACTTTTCAGCTCCTCGCCCTGCCCTGCCAGCGAGTAGCTGGGTGTGCACGAGAAGCTGGGAGGGGACACGGCTGGGACAGCTGACCCCAACTGACCACAGGGATATTCCATACCAGATGATGCCATGCTCGGTATGTAACTTGGGGGAAGCTGGCTGGGGGTTTAAACTGTGGCTTGGGAACTAGCTGGGCATTGGTGGTCTGTGGGTGGTGAACGATTGTGCTGTGCATCACTTGTTTTGTATATTCTTTTATCATTATTATTACTATCTTCCTTTTCTGTCACATTAAACTTTTACTTTTTTTTCGCCGATTCTCTCCCTCATCCCACTGAGGGGGAGTGAGTGAAAGGGTCTGGGGTTGTTTTAGCTGCCAGATGGGTTAAACCAAGGCAATTGCCCAGCTACATTCTCTTTTCTCTCAGCAGAAAACACAACACCAGCTGCCATCCTTGAAGCAGTGTGTAAATAAGATTGCTGGTTTAGTTCTGGAAAGGAACGTACTGAAGTAGTTAACAGTAGTTGCACTGTAGCAAAAAAGGTATTCCTGATCAATACTGAAAATACTTGAAGAGTGGATTAAGTTTAACCATATTTTAATTCAATTTTGAGAACTATCTGGGATACTTATTTGTTTATTTTTACACCCTTCAGAAAAACCACCTTACAGCTACCTAGAAATCAGGTTTTTTTCACGTATTTGGGAAGATGTCTGTACATACCAGGCTGCTCGAGAGAGCATGGGGAAGGGCCGTCAGGGAGGGGAAGAGGAGGAGAAAGGAGAGAGAAGTGAACTGTAGCAGAGATGGCAGAACTGCTCTGTGAATCTTTGCTAAAGTCAAAGTACTATTTTGCATGCTGTAAGGTGATCGTGGTTATACTACAGACTACAGTTACAAACTTAACTCCTTCTGTGGTGAATCTTCTCCTGTTACAGCATACAGTTTCTAAAATAGCAAAGATAGAAACAAAAATATTTAGTTGTTTAAATCAAAAACAAACAGAAGCCACCACCAAAGCCAGTGCAGTTACAATGCCTGGAGCACGGAGAGTGAAGTGCAATCTTATATTTCACCACAAAATACTCTAAAAAAAAAATAAATGTTGAAACCACAGAAAAATATGTAAACATGAAGGAGAAACAACTGTGTCCAATAGAAAGGCATTATAAATGGATGAAGTGGAAAAGTGTATGATCCAGCACTGAGAAGTGCCATGTCCTCTGCTGCAGCCAATGTTTGGCTGATCACTGTCCCCAGGTCCCTGCCAACAGCAGCTTTTGAGAAACAAGTACGACTTTGCCTAAATGCTGCCTCCAAGCTGTCCTATTTCAGTACAAGAGTTCCATTTCCTTCCAAAGAGTGCGCATTCCAATTCACTCAGCTAACTGTATCTAAAACCAGGTTGTCGATGGTTTTGAAAGGCTGATGCCCTTACTGTTTAATACATGGCTTGACCACCTGCCAGAAGTTCACCATTCTCTTTTCCACAGACATCTACTAATAGTAACACAAGAAAATGGGTGTCTATTAAAACACATACAAAAAAATCCAGCTGGTGCTAATGTTCTCTTCCTCTGTTTTTCTGCATTTTTTGGCAATGGCAACTGCTAAAACTGCACCTGTTCCTAGCTCTGTGACCAAAACCATGCTGTACGTCACGACTGCCTTGCGCATGCTGTTCCAACCTAATGAGGACAAGGCTTGTATAGCAAAGGACAGTTCTTCTGACTGTTCAGTCAACACAGTAACATGTCAAGACCACTGAAATATGACATTTATATACTGAAGTCACGTATCTTCATTTAAGAAAAGTGGTCCTCATTCTGCATTTTACATTTAAGTTTCAAAGAAACCTGAAATTGGAGGAATCCTTCCACTCTTCTAGATAAACATAACACACCCGAGTTACAAATCTTTAAAAAGCCCTTTGCCAGTTTGGCATTTATCTTCATCCAGACAAGCTGCATCAGAGGTATCTTTCTCATGTACATCTTCACAAAACCTGAGCACGCGCTGGGAAAACGAGTTAGAAACATGTACAAGTGTAAAGCAGGTGTGAGCAACTGCAGACACTCTAAGTGTGACCTGACGGCATGGTGCAAGCTGCATTGCTGGATGAGGACACCAGGAAGATGGACAGGAGAGCACAGAGACACACATAGCAGATCGCTGGATTCTTCTTCCTCACAGTACCACCACCACAAGTCCACTCCCAGTTTCTGTAAAGATTGATAATAAAAACCCAGCGCCTGCTTCAAAACCAGATGCACTCTGAGGTTCAGGCGCTTGTCTCCACTGGCACTTAGTATGCAGACAATGTTAAACTAGCGATGCTGGGGGGCACAATCCATCAACAAGACCGGTACAAGAGCAAAGCCATGACCTCCAGAAGATCTACCAGGTCTCCATGGATGCCAGCTTACCGCCATGCTGAAGGAGACCTGCCTCCGCTCCACGGGCCTCTGCAACGCTTCTCCCCCGTAACGTTTTCAGCATGTTCACTTTTCATAATGAATAGCTGCTTGGTCGAGATATAGCATTACTGGCTTCCTTCAGTGCGGTATTTAAAAAGAAGAGAAAATGTTCTGAATGAAACCACACCATTTTTAGGCTGCTTTTGCCTTTACTCAATTCTACTTTTCTCTGTTTCTCCCATTTTTAGATTCTTAATGCTTCCTTTCATCCCTACCAGAGTGGCTGCTCTACAGTTCAGCAGTATTAGACTTTCAGGCTGAGCACACCATTTCTAAGCACGTAATTAACGTATTTTAGAACTTTTCTTTGATCTTCTTTTCTGATTATGTGGACAAATTTGAGCACAATAATTTTCACACACTTTGTTTCTCAAAAATGTGGTATTTATTTGACTAGATGTAATTGATAGAAAAGTGCTACAGCTATGGCAAAAATAATTCTCTGTGTGCTGAAATTTAGTAGTACTTCAACTATCCAAAACTCACACAAAAATATTCTAAATATTAAATATACATATACTAGCTCTTCTCTGGTGAGTTGACAGCAAACTGCTTGACTGCTTCTCGTAGCTAGACTCAAGTACTTCACGGCTAGAAAGAAATTTGGTACTAAATTTAAAAAAAAATTGCAAAAAAAAGAAAAATATTTTGCCATTTCTGCTTCATTCAAAAAATTATATTTGTAATTTTACAGAGCATTACAAAGCTAGAATTGTATAATTTCTCTGAAAAAATATGGCTTTTTATACTTCAGAATTATTATTAAATGCTTTTGCAGACAGTGAATATTTTGAGTAGAAATTCTATATGACAGATAAATTTATGTATCTGTGATCCAAAAATCCTTCGGACTTTTAAGAAATAACAGGCATCAACAGCAAAATTATTTGTGATCAGAGGAGGAAGTGTACCTAGATAAACATATTTATGGACACTGTCACTGAAAGAGAGCTTAAAGAAGGCAATAACATACTGAACAAAGCTTCGGACTTCCCTGGCTAAACCACGTGGTAGGTTGAATAAGCAGCAGAAAGTGCTGCAAAAACAATCACCTAAAGGAACTGTGAGCCAGAAAAACACAAAGGCCCATCAGTTCGGTAAGCAGAACGTGACCACGCAAAGGTGGCCAAGAACTGGACACCACTCTGACACAGACATGAAGGCCATGACACACTGCCAGGGCGATGCCACTGGCCTTGTGGCCACGTTGAGCAGGAGAGTCCTGCCATCACCACAGTGCACCCTCAACGCAATACAACATCAGGAAAAGTTTGCGACTGTTCTTAACGTACTCTAGTACAGTGCAAAAATGCACATCAGCTATTAAAAAGTCAACTTTGACAGAGGAAAACAAAAAAAAACCAACCCACAGATGAAGCCTGGGAAAAGTTAGATGCTGTTCTTTTTCATCTAACCTAATTTCTCAGTGCAGCTGGTGAAGTTTGTACGGGACTGGAGGTACAGCCTTCACAGAGGAACACCACTGTTAGCTGCTCTCGTTTAACCACTCTGCACAAACATCCATAAAAAATGACTGCTGAGAGCCCATACTTGCTCTGCTCCGTTTTCTACCTTTCTGCTTTCTCTGCCTCTAACTTTGTGCTCCTCCAACTCCCCTATCACATTTCTCAGCCTGAGTTTTTGCTTTTCAGATTAACTTCTGTGCCACCTTTCACCCACTGCAATAATCAGTTAACAAAGGCATGTAATGAGTCACCACTGAGCTTGGATAAAATAAAATCATAAAAGAGCTTGGACTGACGAAGCTACCACCTTCCCTCCCCTGTGTCAAGCTATCTATACGCTTACTGAATTTCACAGTACATACCCTAGTTTCACAACTGAAAAGTTAACAGGGGGCTGCCTATTTGGGTATTTGGCTGCCTATTTGCTTTATTTAAAGCAAAACAAAATATTGCAGGATCTAAGTGTATTGAGGAGCCTGTTTTATAAATCTGAATACACAGAAAGCTGGGTCATATAGGCTTAATTCTGCACATATCACTCATACAGGGACTCCCACCAAAGACACCATTATGAACCAGAGACACCTGTTCAAGTAAGAATTTACATACGATACATGTTAATTTCTAGGATTACGGTTTATTTTTTGTTGGTCACCAGTGAGATCAAAAACTTACCTTAAAAATCCAAAAGCTGAGCAAAGTTCCGTGATTTCAGACATCTTTTTTAGTGCTTTGGTCAGTCTATAAATCAGATCCACAAAGAACTGTCCTTCCTCAGATTTAAAGCGTTTCTGGAAGCCACTCAAATGGAAGCAACCTCATACCCTTATCATCTGACACAGTAACGCCACGCAGCTTCCACCTGATTTTAGAAGTTACATTTTAGGTTTGCTATGTTTCTATTTGATGGTGAAATCAAGGATAAGGAAGGGAAATTCTCCATCACTGCTGACCTATTTAACCCTTAGAAAGACAAAGGTTTTGCTGAGCTATCTGTACTGGTAAAACCGTAACAGGCAAACATCCTCTATGGAGACGAAACTCCCATCTGCACTGGGTTTAAACCACCTTTCCAAACAATGTAAGACACACCAGAAAAGCACCTTTTTTTCAGACCTTTCTGGGTGGTTTCAAGCGCTGTTGTACGGGGCTGTCCGCAGCAGACCCACAGCTACGCTAGCACCGGGCAGGGCCTTTCCCACGCACAGCTGCAGCGATGCAATAAACCTTCGCATTGCAGTCTGAACCCAATGATTGCTGCAGTTTGTATCACTGTATTTGCTAAACCTAGCTTCGAGTTTTCAGCTCGTTAATATGTCACTTTCACAATTTATTTTTAGCTAACTGCCATCCCAGCCTTCCTCGTTTTTCAGCCAAGTCACTTAAGTAGCTGTGGAAGGATCCTGCAAGCCCCATTTTCTAGTCCTCACCACAAGGCTACTCCTTGCTGCTTGGCTTTTAATCAGCAGCAGTGAATCTGCTCACTTGTAACACTGCTAAGTCGGTTTCACCCTCTGCACTTCCGAAAGCACTTGTGGTAAAGAGCAGAACTGCCACAGGAAAGGCGGTATGGTCTGGAGAGGAAGTCACCAGAGCAGCACCGCAAACCGACGTGAACAGCGGTCACGCCGGAGACAAACGATGCATCGGGCGCGCTTCGGCTCTGCAAAGTTTAATTCCTACAAACAAGTCCAGCTGCATTCTGCTGATGGTCACCTGCCCTTCCTGCCTACACATAAATACTGTTAAAGTTACTCCAAATGGGCCAATCTGGTGAAAAACAGGAAGAACCCGAAACATCGTAAGAAATCTTACCTTCGGTTGTCCAACAATTCTGAGCACAGCAGCAGCTCTGGTAGTTACAAAGCCTGATAGAAAACTGCAAGTTATTTTTACCAACAAAATACAAGCCCTCCTTCAAGCTTTTGGCCAATTTCAGCTTCTACGTTACTAATATAAAAGCAGTCAAGTTTCTCACAAAGCTATAAATAGTACACTCCAGCTAAGCACAGTCAGTACTTCAAAATTCTTTCAAATTACTGTTTTTCTTAGATGTGATCCAATGTAAATTCTGAACCAAAGCAAAAAGACAAATAATTGTTACAAGCTCCTTAAAAAACCAAAATGTGGTTGTACTGTGCAAATACCTTCCAGAAACAAGAACTACCAGGCAGAACATAGAAAGAGACTAAAATACAAGAAATCACAATTTAGCAACTGTTTATCGTACATGTACAGCTTATGCTCAGATGGCTCCATTTCATACATCAGTCCAGGTATCGAAGTTAAAATGACCTACTACATCTATCAATTTCAACAACAATATTTCTGTTTATTTACAAATCCTTCATTTAGCAAATGTCTCAGATCCCAGCTAAGACTCGTAACAAAAAACAAAACCGGAACTCCTTTCTCTTACAATCTTCAACATACAGAGCATAACTTTATTTTGTTAAATCAAACAGTCTCAAAGGTGCTGTTGCAGTAGTATCTATACAAATAGCATTGTGGCGATTGTATAACATAGAACACAACCAAACGAGGCACTCAATAGCGAAAACAGAATTAAAGGATTACGATTTTTAGAAAAAGCACTGGTGACTGCTGAATCTGCAAATTACACAAGCTACCTGGTAGTTTCATAACGTTAAATAACAGTAACCCAATTTAGACTCCACTTTCTAACTATATTGCTAGGGTTACTTCACAAGCGACACAACTAAAAGCCGAGCTACCGAGCAGGCTCTACTCTCACCCATCCATTTACACTCAGGAGATCCCAGGCTTCCATGCAGCTATTTCCAATTTAAATCATTAAAAGCAGACAACCGTGTTCCCTGTATTGCTAGCATCACCTTCTCATCAAAATAGCATTCACACTACTGATCACCCGGTTTATGCAGCTATTAAAAAAAGGTAATATTCCTCACAAAGCAGTGGTAATGTTCTCAGACTCACTGCACATTCTTTGACCTTCATCCAGGTGAAACTACTGGTGCATCAAAGAGGCGAAGCACCGAACCCACCACATGTTAAACTGGCAAGGGTCTTGAATCCCAGGGACTGCTACCTAGTGCCTCCCGCACCAGTTCGGTGGCTGCCAGAGTAGCAGCGCTCCCCCCGAGACTCGGCCCAGCTCCTAGCTGACAGTGACCCTTGGGCCCCTACCTCCCACGGAACAGGGCTGGACGTTAGGTCGTGAGGGATTGGAAATGCGTGCTCAGCCCTTGGGCAGAAGGGACAGACAAACGTACAGAAGGGTGCAAGTGAGAAGGTGAGATATCGCCGGGCAAGAGGCGGCGCAGCCTTTGGCTAAAGCCCTGGAAACCCACAGGTTCTTGCGCGAGGTACCTCCATTTTTGTGCCGCCCATGTGAAGCCCACCTCTCACTAATCAAAGGACAGGCAGCTCCGAAATTCCCAAAGCCTGCCTCTGGGTTCAGGGGGATAAGATGTCTGCCCCTATATTTATTAAATCCACTTATTAAAGTGAAACAATTTGGAATCCTTACTGCAGCTTCCAAAAACAAACCAATACAGACAAAAACCAAACACATGTTGGTTGAACTCAAAAAATAATTAACCCATCAGCGTCCTGTTCATTTAAGATGGATGCATCCCTCTCTGTGCAAGTAATAGTGTTAAACTGGGACCTCCTAGAGAAGAGCACTAAAAAAGAGAAGTGGCCCTCAACAGCAGCTTCAGGCAGAAGAGAACTTTTTCCCCTTCCAGCGGAAGGAATCTGTGGAGAGAGGATGATGAACGCAACCCAAACTTCACAAAAAGCTTTCACTATTTAAAAAGCCAAAAGCAAATTTCAAGCCTGTAACTCACTGGTAGAGACAACGGCACAAGGATGTTTTTGCTATACGTGGATGGCAGGAAAAGGATAAAGCAAAGTTCTGGTGCTGTCCAAATTCAGAGAGGGGAAAGGCACTGTGAAAATAAAATAGAGACAACACTCATGGAATTAAGCTAAAAGATGCAAATCAGCTCTTTTGTAAGTATCTAGTAACCTAAGCAATCCCTATTAGTATCTGAGTAACAGTCAATCCTGTGACAACTGAACTAGGTTTTAAAAGGTCTAAGAAGGCCTTGAAGTATGCTGTGGGGATATGCATTAAAAATACCTGGTGAATATTCTTTCTGGGGGATGTAACCTCAGGAAAAGGCAGATTCAATGACTGTACACTATGCCTTGGCATATTCAGGTATAAGATCTAGCTTCCTGAATTAAAGCTTCAAAGTTAATTACATGGACAGCCACTTCACAACCTACCCGTCTCCATTCCCCAGAGAATCACAACAGACACCAGGTAAGGCAAAACCACCCTGCTCAAACGGAGGGTGACGTACCCCCCCACACATACACACCCCACCCCCACCCCCAAAATTCTATGTTAAGCAAGACTGAGCCATTGCCCTACAACACGCCTGCAACTTGTAG
Organism: Psophia crepitans; assembly: GCA_013399095.1. Classification (NCBI taxonomy): domain Eukaryota; kingdom Metazoa; phylum Chordata; class Aves; order Gruiformes; family Psophiidae; genus Psophia; species Psophia crepitans. The sequence continues at coordinate 15,570 of VWZZ01004609.1, read as the reverse complement.
CAGGACAGTCTTCTGAGCAGTCATCCTGCCAGGGCCAAACACCAGTGATGCAAAATACTAGTATCAGAACACCTAGAACTCTTATAAAGGAAAAAGGAAACTAAATTATTTTAACACAAACTTGGTGGGACCTGGAAGAATAAAACCTGAAATCGCCACTTACAAAACCGTGCAGAAATAAAACAGAGCAGATGCTAGTGCGTAAGGTGGGGATCCCACCAGCTCCACACGAGGCCAGGAACTTGACACAGAAATGATGCTGCATGGGGGGCCCTGGTCTGGCTCCGAGGCCAGCCGGGCAGCAGAGCACGGCCCGCACCAGCCCGCCACCAGCAGCGCTCCCCGAAGGATACTCACAGCTGCCGATTATGCAAAAAAAAGACGTGAAACGCACAGAAAAACAAAACGTAAAAGCAACCCACTGAGCCGGGCCTGGGGGAGCGGCGCGGACCCCCCCGGGGGCCGCAGGAGCAGGCCCCGCGCTGCCCCAGCGCGCTGCGTCTGCACGGCCCATGCCGGACAGCGACCGGGGCACCCCAGGAACGGCCACGCTTGCGGGAGCGGAGAACAGCGCAATTTGTCGGATCTAAGAGCAACGCCCGAGCCTGCCCGGCCCAGGACGGGGGGACGGTGGCACAGCACGCAGGCGGCCCCGCAGCCCGTACTCACCGCCAGCCCGGCCGCGCTCGGCGCTCCGGGCAGAGCAGCAGAGGCACCGGGGGTCGGCG
>VWZZ01004608.1:1055-15873 GCA_013399095.1 Psophia crepitans | reverse complement strand
CAGGTAACGGGGGCCTGGGGAGAGCGGGGGGCCCCGGGAGGGGCACGGGGCGGCTGGCGGCGGTGGGGATCCCCGGGGAAGGGGGCAGCAGGGGGTCGGTGCCCCCCGAGATCCGATGGGCTCATCGCGGGGGGGCTGGCGAGGGGAGGGGGCACCGTGGGCCGGGGCTGAGCCTGCGGGCGTGTCCCCCCAGGTCCTGGTTCTACTTCAGCGTGCGGGGGGGCGCCCCGGGAAAGCTGATCAAGCTGCACATCCTGAACATGAACAAGCAGAGCCGGCTGTACTCCCAGGGCATGTCCCCCTTCGTGCGGACCCTGCCCGTGCGGCCCCGCTGGGAGCGCATCCGCGAGCGGCCCAGCTTCGAGGTACGGGGGCGCGGCCGAAGGGCAGGGCGAGCACCCTGCCTTCGGGGTGGGGGCACCTCTGGGGACACAAACACCGCTGCCCACCGTGCCCGGGTGACCTCCAGCCGGGGTTTGCGTTTTGGCAGCCACGAGGTGGGGGGGAGTGAGTGGCCAAGCCTCTTCCCAGGGCCGCGCGCTCGGAAGGGGACCCAGCACCTCCTGTCTGCTGGCCAGCGGGGCTCGTGGCGGGGGAGCCGCAGAGCCGCTCTCCAAGCGCGCTTGGGGCTTCCCTTCCTCAGCTGTCGGAGGGAGTGACCGGTGAAGGGCTCTGTGTGGCGAGCTGCACCATGGCAGGGAGCGCTGTGGGGCGAGAGCCCGGGGAACCGCAGCCGGCAGGGACGGCCGCAGCAGCGGGTTGTCTCTCGCAGCCCCGTTACACTGTTTGGGCCTCCAGCAGGAGTTTGCTGGTCCTGGTGTTAATCTCCCATCTGGCAGCAGCTGCCTGGGGCTGAGTCGCTCTGGGTTCTCCACGCACATCACTGTGGGGAGGCAGCAGCCCGCCCAGGACGTCACCTGTTCTGCCCCACAGAACGGGGGCCAGAGAGAATCTCTCATCCCCTGGCTCAGAATGTGACAATACTTGGTTTGGTCTGTGCCAGCGTGAGACATGGTGTAAGCCTGTGCCAAAGCGTGCTGAAATGGAGCGGTTATCGTTTGGTCTCTGAGTGCTGGTGGGTGGGCTCCAGGGCCAGAGGGAACCCCTTGGGTTTCCCAGAGAGCTCTGCCCTGGAGCCAGGACACGGCAAGGCTTCAGTGTCCCCCGGGGACCCGAGTGCCACGAGGTGAGCAGGGAACCGAGGGCTTTGTAGGAAAGAGCCTGGCGATGCAGGCTGGCATCTGCTGGGAGCGTGGCTGCGATTCCTGAGTGACTAGAGAAGGGCGAGCGGCTGCAGGTACTACCCGATGCACGAGGGAACCAGCGTGGCAGTGCCGGAGGAGCCGGTGGCTGTGGCTGCACCGGGGCGGTGGCTCTGCATGACTTCAGCCTGCTGCTCCTGGGCCGTGCCTCTGCTCAGCCTCTGCTTTGTGTCCGTCCCAGATGGTGGAGACGCAGTTTGTGCTGTCCTTCGTGCACCGCTTCCTGGAACACCGCGGTGCCACCACCTACTTTGCCTTCTGCTACCCCTTCTCCTACACGGAGTGCCAGGAGATGCTGGCGCAGCTGGACGGCCGCTTCCAGGAGTGCCGGCACATGTCTCCCAGCAGGTGCGCCCCCCACGCCCTCCCCGCGCCCCCCCGGCCCTCTCCTGCTTGGCTTTGCCCTCTGCCCAGTGTCATCCAGCTCTGGCTGCAGAGGGGGTCCCTGTGCCCCCCGGTAGTTGCCTGGCCCTTGCTCCTGGCCCCAGCTCCCCCCGAGCTCCAGGCACGTGCTCTCAGGGGGCTGCGGGGCGTCCTTCAGGGCCTGCCGGCGTTCCCAAGGGCGCGTTCCCAAGGGCGGAGGAGGCGCTGTAACAGAACCGCAGCTCTCGCTTCACAAAGAGGGGAGTCTTGGAGGCCAGGACCTCATTTGCTTTGCCCCTCCTGGTTGCAGGAAGGTCGGGGCAGCCCCCCCGCTGCTCCCTTCCCCTACAGTCGCTGTCGCGGAGGGAGATCTCACCGCCGAGAGCCAGCCTTAGCACCGGGCTCTTCGTGGGTCATGCTGGGACGTTCCTCTGGTCTCAAGAATTTCTTCCCTGAGTTCAGAGGAGAACCTGGTGCCCAGCTGAGGGGGAGGAGGACAGAGCTGGTCTGTCCTGCAGCCCCTCCGGGCCCCAGAGGTGCTGGGGATGTGGCTGGGTGAGCGGTGGTTTGTTGAAAGGGAGTGGGTCTGAAGTTCTCAGATGATGGAGAGCTATGAGCGTTGCAAAGCCTGGCCGCCGGTCAGCAGGCTCTGACGGTGATGTCGTGGTCTCTGTGGGTCAAACTCACCAACTGGCGGGGATGGGGGGCCTGCGCCCCTCGGGATCGCAGCAGGGCTGGGTGGTCCCAGCTGAACCCTTCCTGTGCGGGAAGGCCCCGCTCCCTCAGCCGGGGGGGTCCCTGTGCCGCACGGTGCGTTGCCCTTCCCTTTCTGCACGACTGTCGCATTGAACCGCCGAGGCCAGAGGCTGGCCCTGCGGCAGCACTGGGCAGGCCGGCTGGTGCCCGGGCTGTCTGCAGCCCTGCGCACACCTCGCTGCTGCCGGGCGCTGCCTTGGCTGCGGAGGGCTCCCGAGGGATGGGGGTCCGCTGTCCCCCTGCTCGCCCCAGCTGCTGCCCGCAGAGGCCAGCCGGGCTTGATTTCCTGGCTGGCCCGGTCTTGTGCTGCCGCGGTGGGGTGACCCAACTGTCTGACGGCCACAGGCACCTCTGCGGGGTCTGGCTGCACGGGAGCCGCCCCCCACCGCTCCCTGCAGCTGGGGGGGCAGGCAGCGTGGCCCCGCGGCCTGGGCCACCGCCCTTTCCGTGAGGGAGCCGCTGCTCGGCAGTGCCCACGTTCCTGGCAGCGAGCAGCTCGGCGGTGGGTGTCTGCTGGCAGCAGGGAGGGTTTGGTGGCTCTGGCCAGGCTGGGGCCGTTGAACTCGCGGGGACCCCGGATGTCAGCTGCACCAGCCAAGTCACTTTCTTCCCGAGGCGAGGGGGGGTGTGTGTTCTGACCCGTGCGTGGCTGAGTGTCCCTTCTCGCCCTGCAGCCCCCTCGACTCCGTCTATTACCACCGGGAGCTGCTCTGCCACTCCCTGGACAAGCTGCGAGTGGACCTGCTCACCGTCACCTCGTGCCACGGCATGCTGGAGAAGCGGGAGCCCCGGCTGGACAAGCTCTTCCCAGACACCACCACTCCCCGGCCGCGCCGCTTCGCTGGGAAGAGGGTGAGCCGCTGCGCCGGCTTTGGGGCTGCGACGGCAGGCTGTGTGACAGTCCCTGTGCCGGGGCCTTGCCGCTGCCCTCGTGTCTCGAAAGGCATCGTGGTGTGTCCTGAAGGGCGGCGGCGTTAGGCTGGGCCGAGCGTGGGCAGTAGGATCAGCGCGATCCCGCGGCGAGACACAGGAGCCGGTAGCCTGTGGAGCCCCGGTGCACCCGCGTCACCTCCGCGCCATGAAACGCCCCTCTGGCAACACCGCGCACGGGGCAAAAGTTACATCTTGTTTCCTGGGAGTTCTGTTCCGTCCTGCTTTTAATGCTGTTGCTCTGTTGAGCTGTGAAGAGACTGCTGGCAGCGCTGTACTGGGGGTGTCAGCCCCTGCTGCCTGCAGGGGACGGGGGCGGGCAGGGAGCTGCGTGTGGCCAGTGCACGTCTCCTCCGAGAAGCTCCAGCCAGGAGGGGAGCTCTGCAGGACGTGCTCCGTGTCCACCGTGCAGTCAGGGGCCTTCCCCGCGCTGCGGGATCGGTCGGGGCTTTTTCCCGGGACGCTTTGCCGCCCTGCTGCCCCTGCCCGGGTTCCTCATGCAGCAGGCTGTGGGGCTTCTGTCCCAGTACCTCGCGCAGGGGTAACCTGCCTTATCCCGAGCAGGAGCCAGGGCAGGTGCTGGGTAAAGAAGCCACCCAACATCCTTGTGTTGCCAGCTCCACGGAAGGGCTTTAGCTCTGCCTCGGGCAGCACGGTGCCCGGCTGCAGTGCAGGGGGGAGCCCCGGGGAGCGTTTGTCGCCTGGGCTAAGCCATGGCAGGCTCTGGGGCGGGCAGGATCCTGCCCCTCATCCCTGGTTCTTTGCCCCCAGGTATTCTTCCTGAGCAGCAGAGTCCACCCAGGAGAAACACCCTCCAGCTTTGTCTTCAACGGCTTCCTGGACTTCATCCTGCGGGAGGAGGACCCCCGCGCCCAGATGCTGCGGCGGATGTTCGTCTTTAAGCTCATTCCCATGCTGAACCCCGACGGGGTGGTGCGAGGCCACTACCGGTGAGCAAGCACGGGCTGCAGCTCCCCCAGGGCCCGGGCTGGGCTGCTCTCTCCCGCTCGGGAGCTTTCGTGGCAGCCAGGAGGAATGAACCGCAGATCCCACGTCAGTAGATGAACGAGCTGAGGCCTGCGGGCGGCAGCCACCTCTGCCCGCTCCCCCTGGGATCGGTGGCGAGGGCTCAGGCTGCGTAGGCCAGTTCCGGGCTCAGGGCCTTCCAGCTCAGGTGAGCGAGGCTGCTCTGCGCCTTCGCGGCGCTCGGACGCCGTCCTGTCCTGGCCCTCCCTGGCGAGGGGAGGCGGGCGGCGAGGGGCTCTGTCTCGCTGAGGGAAGCACCACGCCAGGAGAGAGGCTCTCGGCAGTGTGGGGACAGAGTCTCTCCCCGCTCCCCTGCGAGGCGTGGTTGGCCCGTTGGACAGGACGGAGCCCAAAGCCTCGGCCGTTAGGAGGGGAGGTCGGGGCTGCCTGCGCGGAACGGACGGTGCTGTGCGAAGGACCTCGCGTCTCCTCTGCTCTCGCTGCAGGACTGACTCCCGTGGGGTAAACCTGAACCGCCAGTATCTGAACCCCGACGCCGAGCTGCACCCCGCGGTGTACGGGGCCAAAGCCGTCCTCCTCTACCACCACGTTCACAGCCGCGTCCTGCCGGGCTCCCCTGACTGGAGGACATATGTCTCCCCGCTCGGCACCAGCTCGCTAAGCACAAAATCTTCCAACCATTCCGTCCGCAGCAGCGCCCCGCCCCCGGAGGCAGCTCTGTCGGAGCTGGAAAAAGCCAACAACCTCCGCAACTCGCCTGGCGCCTGGCGTGCCGGCACCTACTTCAGCCCCTCTCAGGAACCCCGGCCGGCGGGAGCGTCCACCGCCGAGCTGGGCAGCAAGGACCGCGCTGTCTGGATCCTCCCTTCGGGCCGCACTGCGGAGCACTGCGAGGAGGAAGGCAGGAGGCCTTCGCCGGCGCCTCTCCCCGAAACCATCCTGCCCCAGGACAGCGGGCTGGCCTACTATGTCGATCTCCATGGGCACGCTTCCAAGCGCGGCTGCTTCATGTACGGCAACAGTTTCAGCGATGAAAACGATCAGGTGAGGGCGGGGCACAGGAGTACTGAGGTGCTGGAGCGGGCCGGGACCCTCTCACTGCTCTGCCCCTTCCCAGGGTCCTGAATGCTCCCTCCCGCAGCTGGGAGAGGGGGTGGGAGCCCCCTTCACGCCAGGAACAGCTCCGCGTCGGGACAGGACACTGGGCTGGCTGCCCTCCCTGCCTCGGGCGCTCGGTGGGCATTGCTTCCCTCTCCCTGGGCTGTGACCGGAGCAGCAAGTCTCAGCTTTCCCCCAGGCGCTGGTGTGGGGAGGACAGGAGTGCTGCCCCCCTCTCCTGTGGGATGTGAGGAGAAGAGCTGTGCCCTGGGCTCCCTCCTCTCTGCCAGCGGGCTGTTGGCAGAACCCAGCTGCTGCCTGTCCCTGCCGGAGACGGGCAGGGTGGGCAGCGTCCCCCAGCGAGGGCTGGAGACGGGCAGAGTGGGCCCAGCCCTGGTGTGTCCCAGGGCTTGGTGCTGGTGGTGCCGGAACAGGACGAAGCGCCTGGGGCTCCCCGAGTCACCCGTTCCGCTCTCTGCATCGCAGGTGGAGAACATGCTGTTCCCCAAACTCATCTCCCTGAACTCGCCCCACTTCGACTTCACGGGCTGCAACTTCTCGGAGAAGAACATGTACGCCAGAGACAAGCGGGACGGGCAGTCGAAGGAGGGCAGCGGGCGGGTGGCTGTCTACAAAGCCCTGGGGATCATCCACAGGTAGGCACAGCTCTGCCCGGCGCCCACCGGGCCCGGCCCAGCTCCCCGTGCTGCGCGCAGGGTGCTAAAGAAAGCCGAAAGCACGGCTGCGGGGGCAGCTGCGTCCTGCGCCGCTCAGCCAGCGCGGTTGGGGCTGGTCGAGAAGAGCGAGACGCGCTCAGTGCGGTGCAGGCGGAGGTGGGACCGGCTGTGCCAGGAGCTGCCGCGCTCCTGACCTGCAGACCTGGCTCCTCTTCTCCTGGCCCTTCACGTTCCTCCTGGCACCTCGTCCCAGCGGTCGCAGAGCTGCTTGTGCGTGGCTTCCCCACAGGAATTCTCCTCCTTGCCAGACAGTGATGTTGGGACTGAGCTGTAATTGAAACCCATTTGGTGGTAACGGGCTCAGCTTCCCCAGACCTCACGCGTGAGATTTGCCGTGCGGGATTCCAGCCCCAACCGATCCGCGATCCTGTTTGTGTGACCATGGCACCACGCGCCTCCCTGCGACGGGGGGCGGACGGCTTTGGCCTCCTTTGCGCGGGGTTGCTGGGTCTCAGATGCCGAGGGAGACGCGTGCGATGCCAGTGCAGCAGATGTCGCGTTCCCCGGGAACGTGTGCTTTGAGGAAATGTGGAAGCGGCGCCGGACTTCCGCACCCTCCCGCAGTTTCATGGCGGGGGGGGGTGGCTGCTGGCAGACGGCAGCTGCTTCGGCTCCTTCCCGTCCCCCGTTTCCCCAGCACTTGCTCTGTGCCGCTCTGCGGCCGGGTCAGGGAACGTGTTCATCCGGCTGGAGCCAGCCCTGCGGTAACGTGCCAGGCGTTAGGCTCGGGCTGCTGGTGCTGCAGGCTCTGTGGCCGGTTGCCGTGGCTGGCAGGGAACAGCCCGTGGCTCGTCCTGCAACGGGGCCGGCGTTCTGCCGGAGCAGGAGCGCGCTCGGTGCCCACGCAGGCACCTGGAACGTGTGGGGAGGGAGGCTCTGGTTTCTGCGGCATTAGGGAGCTGAAGCGTCCCTGAGCAGCCGGGCAGATGCGGGCGGTCACCCCCTCCTCCTTCCCGCCTCTGGAATCGTGCGCCGGCGGGGCTCGCTCAGGGCCTTCGCAGCGACCGTGAGCCTGACCAGCGGCTCGGGCCCTGCGTTGTCTTTTTTGGCAGCCGCTGCAACATTTGCCATTCTCCACCCATCAGGGACCCCCCGTCACCTCCCAGAGACGACCAACGGCAGCAGTCCCTCAGCACCCTCGGGTGCTGCCTCGGGGCCCATGGGCTCACCCGGGTCGCGTTCCTCCGGAGATCCCTGACTCGATCATCCTCCCTCTCGGGTGGTTTCCCCCGGAGCCCCATCCTCCCGCCCCGCCCGCTGCTGTCTGCTGTGGGGCTCCGTCATGAGCTCCGGTCGGCCAGCCCATCTCGCGGCACGTCTGTGCATCCCCCGAATCCCTGCGGCCGCAGGACGCTGTCCTCCACAGCCCCGCTCTTCCGAAGGTCCTTGTCCTGCAGAGCTGCGTGCGGCAGCGTCCCCCTTGCTGCTGCCCTGAGTTAGCCAAAATCTGCACGGGGCCGGTGCTCTGCTGCTCCCCTCCCTCGGGATCACAAACCCCATTTCATGGGCGCTGCAGACCAGGCTGCTGTTCCATCTCGCAGCCACTCCAGGACTCTCTGAGGGGCACAATCAGTATTTAATGTGCCATGTCAGTGGTCTGATGTCTCGCTGCCAGGAAATCAGTACGGTGCGAGGTCTCGCTCCTGGGGAACGACGTGCCACCCGTCCTCCTGACCCTGTCCTTGGCACGAGATTCCCGGGGCGGCTGCGGACCCTTTAGCATAACCCGGGAACGCCTTTTGGTAACACTTCGCGCTGAAAAGCGGCCGGGTGTCCCCTGCAGCTGCGGCGCCGTGGCCGGCTCCTCTGGCGCTGCGGGAGCTCGGTGCTCTGGCTGCTCGCGCCTGCCAGCTCCCCCACAGCCCATCCTTTCTTCGGCACCAATTTCAGAGCGGGTTCCTTGGGTCGCGGGCGCCTCCCGTCCTCGGCACACCCCTGGCTCCCACCTGCTGGCCAGACGCTGCTTTTTTTATCTCCTCCGATGAGAAAACAGGGCAGCGCAGCGAAGCGGCTGGCAGCAAGAGCTGCGGCTCAGCGGCAGGAGCCGCGCGTCTCCCCAGACTCCTCCCAGGGCTGGGGGGGACGCTGGCGGCTGCCAGGCAGGGGGACCCCGGCTCTGCTCGCACGGTGGTATTGTAGCGGCTGCACTGCCGCAGCGGGGTGGTGTGGATCCCTCGGTAACGCGGGTTTGCTTCTGCTTCACAGCTACACGCTGGAGTGCAACTACAACACGGGGCGCTCGGTGAACAGCATCCCCGTGGCCTGCCACGACAACGGGCGGGCCAGCCCGCCGCCCCCTCCCGCCTTCCCCTCCAAGTACACCGTGGAGCTGTTTGAGCAGGTAAGGGGATCCCCTGCCACGGGGCTGCCCTGCCCTGCCCGCCCTGCCTGCCCTGCATGCTGCAGGCAGCTCTTTCGGCTTTCTCCTGCTTCTGCCCCATGAAAACAGTGTGACCCCTGCGCCAGCCCACAGTGCGGTTTGGGAGAGAGATGGGGTGTTCTCAGTGCCGCAGTCGGTCGGTCCGTCCCAGCCCGCCCCAGTCTGCGGGTCCAGCAGTACCAGCCCCCACCGCTAACCCCAGCCCCACAAGGTTTCGCTCACCGGCTGCATCGCCAGCTTCTGCCCTCAGTGCCCGGGGCAGCCGGGCTGTCCCCGTGTGTCTCACCCCACCGCTGCCACAAGGTCCCTGCTCCCTCCCGGCTGAGCCCGGGGCTGCCCACCTGGCTGGCACCTGCAGCAGGGACAGCCTGAGTCACCCTCGCCCTGCACGTGTGCTGCACGCCCAGCGTTCCTGCCCCGCGGGATCACTGCTCCTGCTGGGGCACCTGACTGCAGCCTGTGTCAGAGATGAAACCAACTCTGGGGGGTGTCTGGGATTTGGGGTTGGGTTTTCTCTTCTCTTTTTGTTTTCGTGCCTCCTGCCCCGGAGGGCTGCCGCCCTGCCTCGATGCCTCTCTCACCCGCCGCCTCTTGGCCCAGCAGGTCGGGAGAGCCTTGGCCGTGGCGGCGCTGGACATGGCAGAGTGCAATCCCTGGCCCCGCATTGTCCTGTCGGAGCACAGCTGCCTCAGCAACCTGCGAGCCTGGATGCTGAAGCATGTGCGTGCCATGAAGGGCGCAGGCGGGGGCCCGCGGAGGAGAGGAGGTGCCAGGACCCCCCCCAGGAGCTCCACGTAAGGGCCTGCCGGGTTGAGTGTTCAGGAGCTGCAGGATAACGCCAGTTGGAGATGATAAATGTACTCCAAGTGAGTTACCCTGCAGCTAACGAAGCCGAGGTTTATTTGCTTGCTTCCCCACCTCATCGGGGCCTGTGCTCATCCCTGCAGAGTCCGCTGTGAGTGCGGGCGTGGGCAGCCCCCAGCCCGCGGGCGTGGGTGGGCAGGAGGGGCACGGCACGCAGCCGGGCAGAGCTGTTCACCTGCCCGCGGAGGGAACCCATGTCTCTGCTGCTTCCCCTCCCCTCTCTCCCCAGTTCGTCCGGCGCTGGGCTGGTATGGCTTTGGGACTGGGGGCAAGGGAGGGGTGAACCAGTTCGGCAGAGCTGGCTGGGAAGGCCGGGGGGGTGTGGAGGGGAGCCCCTCCCCAGGGGGCTGGGCTGAGCCTCCCATGTCTCATCCCCTTCCAGCGGGCTCCCCACCTCCGCCTCCGATAACGCCCTGTCCCACACGAGGAGCTTCGGCACCGGCGGCAGCGGCAGCAGCCAGCAGGACTTGCCGCAGATCAACGCCTCCCCCAGCTTCTCCTTCAGCTGCGGCAGGCCCTCGGGTCCGGCCGCCACGAGCCAGAGCCCTCAGAGAGGCAGCGCCAGCGCCCCGGCACCGGGCAGAGGTAAGCTGGGCCGGGGACCTCTCGTGCGCTTGATCCGGTACCTGTCGAGCTGCTGCGCGAAGCTGCAGCCCTGAGAAGAGCTCTGCGCTGGCGTAACCGTGTGCTTTGACGTAATAAAAATGGTTTTGCCTGGAAGAAGTGCGTGTGAACCACCGCCCCGTCCCCTGGGAAGGGCTCTGGATGCCGTGCTCAGCTCCGCGCTCCCTCCCGAGCGGAGCGGCCGTGGCCGGGTAGGGACAGACGCCCCATGGTGAGACCCGTGGCTTCGCCGGCCCGGCTGCTGCAGGGCCCCGAGGGGGCCCGGCTGAGCTCCTGCCCCACGGCTCGGCAGCCCTGCGGTTGGGCAGAAGCTGCCCACCACTTCAGTTGCACCGAGGTTAGAGGACTCTGCCCACAGTGGGCTGCCAGGGGAGATGATGGCCCTTCCCTTCCCACGCTGGCAGGGGCCAGGGGGCTTCTTCAGAAGCCAGTCTGGAAAACTTCCCCTCGACTTCCCTCCCCAAGCGTTCCCCAGCGCGTGGGGATCCACCAAAGTGCCTTTTCCCTCCCTGGGCACCGGCTGAGCCACAGTTGATGGTGGCACGTGGCTCTGGTCGTGGCAAGGTGGGCGGGCAGAGCCCTCGTTAGTCGCAGGGCACTCTGAACACATGGCGAGTCCTGTCCTGACTCGCAGCGCTGGGCTGCCTATCTGCCACCTCACACGGCCAGGAGAGAGGCCGCGGCTTAACCGCCCCGGCGCCCGGCAGCAGGTGGGGCCGAACAAGGCCAGGCGCTCGTGTGGGGCTCTGGGCCCCGCAGCACCGTGCTCTGAAGTATCCCAGCGCCCAAAGATCGGAGGCACGTGAGCGAGGGTCCGCTTTCAGGGCGGAGGGGGCTGCGTGCGTGCCGTGGGTGTGACTGACGCTGTGGGTGTGCCAAGGCTCTGCGTGCCGGTGCGGCTCTCGGGGGGGATCGCTGCCTTCCCCACCGTCGGCTTGTTCCTCGCGCTCCGCCTGTGTTTCTTGCGTTGCTTCGTCCTCCGTGTTTGCTTTCCAGTGCTTTGTAGTGACTGTTTCTCATCTGCCACAAGAACGTGGTGGGGAGGAAATAAAAGGCTTGTGTTGTGATGGGCACCTTGTAACGTCTGTTCCTTCTGCCGAGCGTGCCTGGCCCGGAGCACCGACGGCCCCATCCTCCGCTGCCGGGGACTCGGGGGCAGTCAGGCGCGTGAGCAGGGACAGACCCTGTGGGGCTGGAGGGAAGAGCCCGTCCCGATGGCGCGGATCATCCATCTCCCTGCCCCGCTGCCCGCACTGCCGCCTCCGGCGAGGGCAGCCGCGACCAGCAGAGCCCGGCGTGACACCGTGCCCCCGTGCTCTCCGCACGGGGACATGATTCTTCCCCGCGCGGCCCCAGCGTTGTCTGCCTGCCCTGGCTGCTGGCCTCCCCACCACCTCAGCTCTCCGAGCGTGAGGGGCCTAGCAGCACTGGCACTGCCGTGCCGGCACAGGGATCGCTTTGACCTGAGGAGCCGCTGCCCCGGCTGTCCCGTCCTGGGATGGTCACGGATTCCCTTCGGCAGGCAGCCGGGAGGGAGAGGAGAACACTGGCTCCGGGCGTGCCGAGGCGGCGGTGAGCTGGCATGGGAGGAGGACGCGGTGCCCTGGTCGTCTCCCGTCCTCCCCTCCCTGTGCACAGCTGCTGGGAGCTTTGTCCCCGCGGGGTGGGCAGGAGCCTGTCCCCGTCCCTGTGCCCACACACGGGACGTCGGGCTGAGGGCCATGGCCTGGCTGTGCCCTGCCATGGTGGGCGGCGCGTCTCCCTCCCAGCCACTTCCCCTGAGCCCTGCAGGGCCGGGGCCCTTCCCTGGGGGGCTCCGCCGCACCCCTCCGGCACGGCGCATGCCCGAGCTGGCTGTCAGGACCGGGCCCCACGTGGTGCTGCCACAGGAGCCACGTTCCCAGAGGGCGGCTCCACTGGGCTCTCCTCGGCCCCCGTCCTCTCCACGGCTCCCGACCAGCCAAGCCCCAGGGAGCCCAGCCTGGAGCCAGGCTCTGCCCGCGGGCGCCAGGGCGAGGGGGTCTCAGCAGGACCCCCGTGACCCTCTCGGCTGCTGCTGGTCTTTGGCTGGAGCTCGCCGCCAAATTGTGCCGTTTCAGTCGTGACAAGTCCAAGGTTGAGAGTCGTCGCTGGCCGGCACCATCCGCGGGCACCTGTAAAGCCGCTGCCCAGAGAGGTGCCCCGGCACAGCCTTGGCTGGCGCCGGCTCCTGCTGGCGGGGTCTCCTCTGCCGCCGGCTCCGCCATCGTTCGTGGCTCGCTCGGGCGTTCCCGTGTGGTCCGTTCCCAGGGACTCCAGCACGGCCCCACCCGGGGGCAGCTCTGCCCCCGGCTGCTCGCTCCCCAGGGGGCGGGTCAGAGTGGGAACCCCCAGGTTGCGACAAGGACAGTGTCACAGGGAGAGCGAAAGCTGCGCGAGCAAAGCCACGCTGCGTCCCTTCGGCCGTCCCCACAGAGCTCCGTCACCACCGGGAGGTCAGACGGCACAGCTCCCACCGTCCCCCTCCTTCGTGGCCAAGCGTGGTCCGTGGTCTGGGACGGCCTGGGGGTGGTGGGCTCAGCCGTCCCGGCCGTGCGCCCCGGCCGAGGANACCCGTTCCCCCGGCGGTTTGCAGCGCAGAGCCCGAACAGCCTGCTGCCGAGAAAGTCAACTTTCCAGCCCGACGGGGCGATCCCCGTGCACCCCAGCTCTGCTGGCGCCTCGCAGGCCCGTGCGCCTGTCCCTGCGGCACCCTCGCCCTGCGCCTTCCCCCTCCCCCCCTTTGGCTGCCGAGCGATTTCCGTAGGCGCGGGATGAGCTTGTGGGTCTGGTCCTGCTGGGCACCACCAGCGTGGCCAGGGGGTTGTGCTCACCGTGCTGCCGGCCCCGCGTTGGCGCTGCCGGCCCTGGGCTGCTCTCTCCGGGCGCAGGGCTCCGCCGTTTCTCCCGCCCCGGTCCGGCCCTGCCGCGGAAGGGCAGCCCTCGTGGCAGCCTGGTGCTGCCCGTGGCTTTGCCAGGGGCAGCCCGGCAGGTGCCAAACATTGGCACCAGTGTCGCCCGTTGAGAGCCCCCACTGCGGACCAGCGACTGCTGGGCACGTCCCAGTTGTCCCAGTGCAGTCGCAGGGAGACCGGGCTAGAAACGCTGTGGGGCTCAGGGCAAAGGACACCCAGCCACTGCCTGCCTACCGGCAGGGCCAGGACCGCGGCCCAGACCTGAGCCCCGGCTGCCTGTGGTGCGTCCCGGCACTGCCCCACCACAGGCTCAGCGCTGCAGTCCTGCCCATCCCCGTTAGCAGCCCTGCCTGCCCCTGCCTGTCTCCCGCAGTGCGGCTGAGCACCAGCACGGGCGCAGAGCCCGGTCCTCGGCCGCAGCCTTGGTCTGCGGCAATTGTGCCACATGTCTGGTGCCGCTGCTTCAGGCTCTGGTTCCTACCAGTGGCCCCGGCCCCATGCCGAGCTGTCACGCGCCTGTCACAGGCCGCCCCGCCGGCGCTGCGGCTGATGCCAAAGTGGCTCCTCTCGCGCTTTGGCGCTGCGCCGCCTGCCCACGCTGCGGTGGGGCCCCGCTGAGGCCGGCCGATGTGCCCGCTGCGGTCCTGGCTCCTCCTGCCAGAACTGCAGCAGTACCGTGGTGCTGCCGGCACCGCTGGTGCCTGCCCCGCCTGGGCCGGGCCCGCGGGCAGAGCGGTACCGCCCGGTGCCAGCACCGCAGCAGCGCTCGGCTTGGCCAGGCTGTGCCAACCCGCACCGTGGTGGCTCGGTGTGCCCAGAGAAGGCAGCCGGTGCCCCCGCCGCGGCTCACAGCCCCCATCGCTGACCCCGGTGCGTCCCCAGCACGGACTGAGCTCTGTCTCCTCTGTCACACAGGGACCCTGCCAGCGGGTGCCCAGGCAGCGCTGAGCACCGGCACCAGCCACGGACCGCAGGAGGCCCAGCGCGGCGCGGGAGAGCCAGCGGCTGCCCATGGCACAGCACCGCTGCAGGTACTGGCGGGTGCTGGGGCAGGAGGGGAGCCTGGGGGCGTGGCAGGGCCCCACGACCCCACTCCGGTACTCCCTGAGCCCTGGGGGGGGGCTGCCCCACAGCCCGGCCAGCTGGGCCCGGGGATGTGGGTCTGGGGAACGCCGGGGGGCAAACCATGCCCGGGCTGTGCTGGGAGGGGTGGGGGGCACCTCGAGCCATGCGCACCATCCCAGCGTGGGGGGCATGGCACACTGACCTTGGGCTGGCCGGGGGGGTACGAAAGAGCTCAGAGACCCCCAGCTGTGGGGCTGAGACACCCCCCCGGCTGCGGGAGTCTGCCCCCCGCGCATTTCCCCAGCCCCACAGGGGCAGGAGTCCAGCCCTGCAGGACCCCCAGCAGTTGGGGGGGTCCTGCCAACCCCCCCTCCTGGGCACTGACCCTCCTCCCCCCCACAGATGCCCCCCAAGAAGCTGGAGGCCGGGAGAGCCCTGGAGCAGCCAGGGTANCACAGGGGCAGGAGTCCAGCCCGGCAGGACCCCCAGCAGGTGGGGGGGTCCTGCCAACCCCCCCTCCTGGGCACTGACCCTCCTCCCCCCCACAGATGCCCCCCAAGAAGCTGGAGGCCGGGAGAGCCCTGGAGCAGCCAGGGTAGGTGCCGGTGTCAGCCGCAGCACGGGGCCAGCCCAGAGCCAGTGCCGGGGCACCGGGAGCCCCAAGCGCACCCCACGGGCACAGGGCCGGAGCTGCGGGGAGTCAGGGCAGAGGCACCCCCTGCTCCCGGCGGCTGCCTCAGGAGCGACGTGCGGTTCTCCGCAGCCCAGGGGGGGCCCTGCCCCGCCCCAGCCGGATCCCGGTGCGGAGGCAGGGGGCAG
>VWZZ01004607.1:81187-101876 GCA_013399095.1 Psophia crepitans | reverse complement strand
CTAAAAGAGGGGGGATTTAGATCCAATATGAGGCAGAAATCCTTCCCTGTGAGGGTGGTGAGGCCCTGGCACAGGGTGCCCAGAGAAGCTGTGGCTGCCCCTGGATCCCTGGCAGTGCCCAAGGCCAGGCTGGATGGGGCTTTGGGCAGCCTGGGCTGGTGGAGGGTGTCCCTGCCCATGGCAGGGGGTTGGAACTAGATGATCCTTGTGGTCCCTTCCAACCCAAACCATTCTGTGATTCTATGATGGCTCAAGTCTATTATGGCTATGACAGTTCATAGCCTGCCTGGATGGAGAGCAGCTCCCACATCACCCAAGAGGCAGCAAGTCTTCCTCGCCTCTGGCCCATGGACAACTCCAATTTCATCACAGAGTGGGTAAGAGTAAAGAAACGTGTATCCATACAAGATCTTTACAAAACACCATTAAGAACATTGTGTAAGATTAATGGCCTCAGGAATCTCAGACCTTTCCAGGAGAGGAAGCTCCCTTGGACCAGTTTTTGCTCAGGCACAAGTGTGACTTCTCCATGAAGGGCTTTGCTTACTGTCACAGCTGAGGCGGGTTACTGTGAGATTGCTGTGTGGAGAAACTATCTGTTTTTGCTAAATTCCTTCTGCAAGTCCTCCGAATAAAAGGCCTGAGATCTTTAACAGTGTGTAGGCGTTGTTCTGTTCAGCATTGCAAAACTTATACATGACTTAACTAAATCTTATTTTCAGAAGTGACTGAGGCCCTCAGGAGCTTAGAGAGTTAGAGCAGGATTTTAAAAGCCGGTTGAGACATGATTTGGTTTCATTTTAACAGACAGGAAACAAAGGAGGACGCCCTGGCAGTGGCAAAGCAAGCTTATGAACTGCCCGTCATCTCGCCTCACAATCACCATTCTTCTTCTACACCGACTTTCAAGATCAATCCCAGATCCATCAAAGATTTGAATAAATGTACAAAAGGAAGGGGCAACACATGATTAATCCCAAAGGACTAGCACAATAGATGATGGAAAATCCTTTCTGAGCAGACACCAGATGCACTAGATGGGAAGGAACTCAGACGTATTGGGCATCGAGAAAACAAAAATCAAAACCTAAAATATTTTAGTCTGTATTGCCAGGAAAACAGCTTCTGTGATTACACTGCAAATACATCTGTGCCTCTTTCTTCTCCCACTTGCCCCTTTTAATGAACTTAAAGAAACCTTTAAAATAATTTAAGCATCTACAATTTCCATATAAATTAATGGCAAAATAGGGGAGAGGCTTTTTTTCAGTTGCAACACAACCTCAACTCTCTGTCAACAGGCAGAGACCCCAAAAGGGAAAATTACTGTTGTATACAACGCTCTCACTGCAGCAAAGTTTGAGTAGAGATAGCAAGTCCTCAGAGCACTCTCTCAGGAAAGATGTCTGCCCACATTAAAGAACTGGCCAAATCACGATCCTCAGCTGCAAGTCCTCCCTCCTGCATGGATAACAATTTGCTTTTGGAGCAAAGAGTAGTTTTGAGGTAAACCAGCACCAGGTTTTGTTCACCTTAACACACCATGTTATAAGTTGTAGCAGGAGGCCAGCGGCTTCAGTTCGGCCAGCGAGGCAGCTAGTATTGACACACGTTATTTGTTGAAGGGGAGGTTCCTTGTGGCACTGGCAGGGAATCAAAGCAGGGAGGAAAGCAACTGCAAGGACAGGGTAACGCAGAATCGAGCTCGAGCTGACTGTAAAACTGAAAGTCAGTAAGAAAGACACAGTAGTGGGAACACCTAAAATTAGAAATCAGTACAACTCATTCATGAGCACAAAAGAGGAAGTCACCAACCAACACAGAAAAGAGAAGAAATAGAGGAAAAAAAAAAAAACCAAAATGGGGGCCAAAATCAAGAGAGAAAAAAGCCAAAACAGTAAATTGCTTGGAAGTACAGGATGGTGGTGGTGGTAAGCCAAAGGCTTCTACTCATCAGAATTTCCTCCCATTCTTTTCTGGTCTTAGGAACCAGCTTTTCTTCTCTGTTCCTTCAGCAGCTTTCTCCTCCTGGTTTAGAAGGTATTTCCTACCATCAGCTTTTCAAAGGCTTCATGCTGCTGCTTTGAGAAAATGAGAATGAGAGAAAATGAGAGTCAATGGGACTCCAGATTTTATTCAGAGATTACCACGAGCAGCAGGTCTGACCATGCTTCTTCCCCATCCAAAGATCCTTCCACCCTACCCAAGGAGGCCACCTCCTACACACACCTGAAATCACACTTTACAGTTGGCAGTTACAAAAGCACTTGACAGCGTCTCATTTCCTAACTAAACTGTTGTATACATTAAGCATTACTACAGAATATATTAGTTGGGTTTTTTTCCAAGAAATTGGTACTTCTCTGAAGTTGGAAACACCCTTCCACATAGAAAGATAGATGGACAGGAGGGGAATCTGGGACATAACAGACTATGACTACCTGAAGCGCCCAACTGCCCAGCTGAGGCAGAACTGCGGCTTTCATGGAAATCTTAACGTTCCGTTTCCCAAACTGGTGAAGACCAGAGTCTCAGGAAAAACTGCAAATAATTTAGGAAATGAAAAAAAAAAAATCATTTCAGCATTGCATGCAACACGCAGTAACCATGTGCAGCTCATAGCTCGAAAGGGTGCTTTATTTTGTTTCAGTACAGATTCAGTCCAGTTCACAGAGAACACATTAGTTAATACATATCCTCACTTTGTAGGAGAAATGGGCATGAACACATGAGCAGTCACCAGCCTATTACAGCCAATTCGTGTAACTTTCACCTCGAAAGCACAATGTATGGCACACAGGTTTCACGAGCATCCCATATAGGAGCACTGTAACATCACCTCTAGAAACACAGGAGAGGAAGATGTAAATCTCAAGGACTGTGAGACTATATAAATACTGCTTGGGGATTTAACTTTCAAAATCCTGGTTTTGATATTAACTTGAAAGTTTGTTATAAAAGAATGCATCCCTGAATAATGTAGGTTCTTCCTTGAGGCACCCGTTCAAGTTCAAGCTATGGATAGCAGTCTTCACTTTAAGCAGCCATTGAGAGCCGAGGACTTGGATCAACCCGAAGTGTCTTAAACCCAGGTCTCCAGGTCTCCGTGAGCTGCAGCAGCAGCTAATAGGAAGAAGGGTACCTGAATCTCAGAAGAACAAAGCAGTCTCCCATGTTTAACCATTTTATTAGAACCTGAAACAGCAATGAGGGCAAGGATGTTTGCTAAATCAGTCCCTGTTAACCTACCAAACTTACCTTCCTTGTTAGACATAAGGTCTGGTAGCACTCACGAGGCTTTGGGTTTTTTAAAAGCACAACATAGGACTGAAAACTCCAAAAGCTCATCGATTTCCCCTGCGCACCCAGGCTTATACCAGGTGGTCCAGCAAAAGACACTGTCGCTCTTCACAAAACCTTTGTTACTCACAAAGTTCTGTGATTCACCAGTACAAGCTCTCCCCCATCGCAGACAGAGGTTCTGTCTTTAAGTAAAATAAAGCTGATAAATACTGTAGACAGTTATCTTCGATGTGGACACAAGGAAGGTAAAAAAAAACCCAAACAAACCAACCAGAAAAAAACCACAACCTTTTTCTGAAGGGAATTAAAGGGCGACTTCTTTTAAACCATGTTGGCTGTAAGGGTGACAAAACCCCAGCATCCTCCACAGCCTAGCATGAAACATGGAAAATACTCAGAGAACGAAGATGAGAGGACAGAGAAGGGACTATGAGACACACTTTCAGTCTGAAGCGTGCTTCAAGTAGCTTAGATTTTCAAAGCCATTTTAAAAGTTTTGTGTACTTAAATTGCTCCTACAGACAACACTATTTTTCTGACCTTTCCAACTGCTTTTTTTCTTCTCTCAAAGAGCAACAGAAAATGAGAAAACAGACCACAGGAGTGAGAGACAATGGAAGCAGTGAGCTAGCATACACTATCAAGTATAGCAAGTTTTCTGTAAGCTGTCAAATGTAAGCACAACATGGCAGCTTTCATTTTTCCTCCACTTAAAGCTATCACATTTTGAAATGTTTAAAAGAACATGTCCAGAGTTCATGCCCAAGCTCCTCAAAGTCTTAAACACAGCATCTTACAACTGAGAACACTGTTTGTCTTTTTATTTGTAAACCAGAGTTTGAAATATCTTACAGTATACTTTTAACTTCATTTTTCTAAAGAAATACAGTTTAAGAACTGACAGAACAGTGCGCCATTAAATGTTAAAGGACCATATTTTAAAAACCTCTATTAAAAAATGTCATAGTTATGACGAATCTAAGTTGTATTTTAAAGTCAATTACTTAAACATCTAAACGATTTAAAATTAAGTGCAAAATTGGAAGTCTGGCCACAGATGAGGCTGTAAAGTTGTGCTCACGACAGAGGAGGACTACCCATGGCAGGCACTGCTGCACACTCACAAGCTAACTCAGTCTGCCTCAGCCATGAATCCTGCAGATCTGAGCAACACCGCTGATTAGGTCAGTTTTGTCTACTTAATATAAACTCTCCCTTTTCTAATAAGAAGGATATTAACTAAAGCTTTCAGTTAAGCAATAAAACCTTTCTAATTAGCAACAAAAAAATAAAAATGACATGTTTGCTCTTTTTCAGGCACTTTCAAGATCATAGTTTATTTACTGTAGGTAAAAAGCTAGTATACAGATTAAGGGATCTCTTAAATTTCAACTCTACAGTTATACACCGTCTAGTATTCTTGCTCTGAGTATTAACCAAAAAAGATTCTAAACACCTGTAAGCCCCACTATAAATCTGTATTGTTATGAGGAAAAAAAGTAATCAATGCTTAATTTGTTCAATGCATATTTACACTGTGAAACCAATGCGAGATAACAAGCAGTGGCAAAGAGGCAATAATTTTAAAAAGCAAAGGTCGATATTTTTTTTACAATAGTCTGCTAATCAGCGTAATTATATATATAAAAAAATTAAAATATAGAGCGTCCCATTACAGAAATCTTAATCATCAGAACTGCAGTCATTACTTGCTTACTGTTTACATGCAACACCTGCTAGGACTGATTTTTTATTTTTAAACTGTAAAATAGATTATGAGGTTTAAGAGACAAACATTAATTTCTGTACAAAATTAAAAACTGCACTCAAGAATTGTACTGCTCACGAGCCTCTTCCATGGGGGGGGTGGGAGGGGGTGGGGAGAGAAGAGTACAAATTATGACAGAAAGTGGTCTCTTTCCATATACTAATTATCAAAGGTGATGCATAGACTGAGAATACCTGGATGGCAAACTCTGTAGACACTGGAAACAAACAGCTTTCACATACATGCTCTTTACAGGAGGCCTTTCCTTCCATTGAATGGCAATGGCTGACAGCAAATAAGGGGTACCAGGTGTACAACTAAGTAGATCTTGCAAAATACTAAGATGGGGCAGTTGTTAATATACAATTGGAACTATATATACAATATAATGGAATGTATCCCATCCCCAAACTGGTTAATGAAACAATCGGACCTTTCTATACTAGCCTTATGACTCAGCTATCATTCTAATGAAAATTTAAGTACACAAGAGACTTGGATGAAAAGTAAAATTTATGGCGCATTTTACAGGAACTACTGACAAAGCTGCTTAATGGCATTTTTGCTTTTAAAGTAATTTTGTTAGATATAATTGAAACAACATCTGTGTACAAAATGTCCTAACAGACACTTCAACATGGAGCTTTGGTGACTTAAAAAGGCCCTTTTTAATCTGTTGTGAATTGTGTGCAGAAAACGCAGGCACACATCTGTGTCAGCTGAGACTAGTGGTCCAACTGCATGCACGTTTCCTCCTTGAGGTGCTTTCCATGTTAAACGACTTCAGTAACAGTAAGATGAAAAAATAGATTAAACAACATATTTCAGATAACTCAAACTGGATAGGAAATTGAATGCCAATATGGCAGTAAAACCTTTCTCTGTTGTTTTTAAACAGGAAGCTCTCTTGTACCAGCAGAATCCTGTATACAGATACAGAGAGAAGGAGGGAATACACCACTTATAATTCCCATTAAACAAGAGCCGATTCATCATGTGAGAAGGTACAAATTACAGAAAACATGAATAGTCAATAGAAGAGAAACAACTGGTTTACATGAAAGAAGAGAGAACACTTCAGTCTGAATGCAGTTATTTTGTGAAAGCTGCTACAACAGCCCACAGAACCTCATTCGTGTTGGCTTTCATACATTCAACCTCAGGGTCTAAATCCAGAAGCTGCCGCACTCTCTTTGTGGCTAAATCGTACTGCTCATCCAAAAGGGGGGCAAAAGCGTTCTCCAGAACATCTGAAGCATGGGCTAAATAAACGAGTGCCAGCAAGCGCTTGTCCATGCGGTGAGGGTCGTTCACCCATTTGTCAAGAACTGCTTCTTGAACCTTCTTGATGAGGCGCTGCTTGATATTGTTGTTGGTGAGAGGGTGCGTAGTCATGTCAAAAAGAAGGAAGTTCTGTTTCTCTGTTGTCAGTACACCTTTTTCCACTAGATTTTTAGCTAGCCGTTCACGGACATTCCGTAGCTGGTAGTGCAACTTCAAAGGGTTCCATGTTTCACCTAAAAAAAACAAGCAAAAAACCAACATTCAGGCAAAGTTCAAGCTGTGGTGCAGAATGAGCTGTCAAATTCATATAGCTGACGATTACACTAAGATATTGTACTAACGTCAACATTTTGCTGATCTCTGACCTACCCAGACACGGGCACAGAAATACAGACCACGAGGGCCTCCTTGGAGGAGCTTCAGTGTACGTCTGAAGTTTGGATGAAATGCTAGCTAAGCCATGTCTTGACTAAGGACATGACAAATAAGCAGTCTTGTACTAAAAAAAACCCAACCAAAACCCCAAACCCACACCAGTCACGAAGACAGAGTTTACTTTTAATAAGTCTTTCCAGCCTCGTGCATCTGTCTGCTTCCAGCCTTTTACCAGAGACTGGAAGAAATGACATTGCCTTTCTGCCACAGACACAAGCTAATGCACACCTACCCTGTGCATTTCTCTATTTCTTCAGGTTTTCATTCTTTGCTCTCTTCCTGCCCCCACCAGGTGAAACAGTGACCATGCACTGTGCGAGCATGGGGGGGTGCGTGTAGACAGGAGCACATGTTGGGCAAGGGCTCTAATATTACTACAAAAATTACTTCTAATGCTTTTTGTTAAGCCAGGAGAATCTGGCCTTTCAAGTGCATGACTATGTGTGCACAGAGGAGGGAATTTAAAAAGCACAAAATCAGCATCAACAGCTACAGATAAACCTAAAATTTCTAAGCACTGAGAAACTCATCTTTGCTTAAGAGTTTACTTAACAAGCTAAAAAATTTAGGTCCAGCCTACTTAAGTATTTATCACCAGTATTAAAACCCCTCCTGATACAGAAAAGTCTATGTATTTTAAGAGGCAAGGGAAGAAACAGCATTAAGTATTTCTTACACAGATGGGGGGTTTCTATAAATGACAGAAGAATTTCTGTATCAGAAAGCTTTTTAAAAATTCTTTTGTTAACATACAGTAAGAATAATAAAAACCGCAGATGACTTTAAGGTTTCTCCCAATGTGATAGAGGGTGACATAACTGTATCCAAGTAACACTAAAGGTAGGTAAACAAATGAGGTGACACTAACCACACGGTGAAAGGCAGAGAATGCACCAGGCCTGAACTACACAAAACCCCCTATAATTTCCACACCTCATTGTATGTGATTCCCCAGCTTGATTATGAACAAAACTCACACGCACACAGAGAAGTAGTTTCTTTACAGCATTTCACAGGGCAAAGGCTATTTCCTACTTTTTTCTCCATTTGTTAAGCAGATACAGCTATACCATAATAAAAATCAGTACTCTGGTGACACCTTGCGACCAATCTCCTGAACTACAAAAATGCCTGTCCAAGCACACAGAGAGGTTTGTTACATCTACAGGAAGACCTCACATTTTGATGCAAGTTTCTGTATTCCCTACACCTTCTTCCCTTAGAGGCTATCTTACAAACAAGATCATCCTGGTAAACATTGCCTTACACATCCACATAAATATTTCCACAAGAGCTTTGAACTCATATATACTGTAACTTGAAGCAGCATTCTTTGCACTGCTGATAATTATGGGTAGAACAGCTATTTTTCCAGGATCAGGCCCTAAAGCTAAATTCTAAACGAGTTTATAAAAAAAACCCAAACAAAATACCAAAATATTCTTCAAAAGGCAATCTTCTGAACCATGGGAAATGCAAAGAACTCTAATGCTATCCAAGAACTAGTTATCAGTAACAACGTGCATGTATAAATAACTGATCCAGGTCTTAGCCACAGCACTGACAATAACTATTTTCCCAGAGTCAAAACTCAGCAAGGTCAGGAAAACCTTAGCTTAGCTCAAAGAAAACCTCCAACTTTTTTCACTCATTAGCTGACCTTTTTTGAATCGGTACTAGCCTGACGTGCTCTGCACTGGGAGAGGTGAAATGTCAGCAGAAATTATGTGTTTCGGACAAGAAAAACGAATTGGTTTTGCAGGCTGTAAAAGTGAAGGAGAGCTGAGCAAGAGCTAAACAGCAAGGCCCCCTGCTGACCAGCACTGCTTTGTTCTCCTCTCTCCCCCTCTGCCTGACAGTCAAGGAGCCAGAGGGGGGGGATGGCAAGGACAGGAGCATGAAGTGATGTGCAAGGAAGGCTGTTTAAGGTGGTGCAGGACAAATGGGAAGAATATAATGAAAACAAGAAGAGAGAGAAAGGTGGAGAGATTTTGCTCATTTTTGAAACTCCTACTTATTGGTTGTTACATGTAACAAATAGAGATTCAGACACACAACTTTAAGTCTCATTACTTCGCACCTCCCAGAGTCACACTGTTGACAAAACAGTGGGGTTCCTTCCTGCACTGTTTGCACAACTGAGGCACCACTGCAAGGAAACAGCATTTTATGTATTTTGTAAAAACAGACAAACCCCAGTGATGAATTCTGGCTACAGAAAAAAAAACCACCACCCAAACTTGACAAAAAGTACTACATGGTTAAGAGACGGTCACTGTTAATTTCAATTTAATACATGTATTCTGAGGATACAACTGTTGGTGAGGTACGTGAAAAAAGTTAACTGGAATTGTAAAGATGACATCTAACTACACATAATTTTCTTGGCAAAAACTTACTAGCTTCACAGAAAGAGCTGTATGCAAAGTACTTAACTTGAAGATTTTGTTTTGAACAAGAAGTAGTATCTAGTATTTGAGAATATTTATTACATTTTCACAGTTAATGGAAAAATAGAACTCCTGACTGTTTACTGTTTATCATTAATGGCCAAATCATCCTCAGTTTTACATCTGAGAGGTGAGCTCCTTATCTCCTTTCTTTATCAGAAGATCTGAACACGGAATCCATACACCTAACACTCCAAATTTCCACTAACCCTCATTTCCAATTACAGAGAAAGACAGTTATATCTCTAGGGTACAGTCCTGATTTACGTCAGAGTCAGTGGAAGGCACTTCTTCCACAGAGTTGAGATGTCCTCTGACACTTCCATCTAGATCCTTTCTGTACCAAGTTAAGTCAAAAGCAACAGTTAGTTATATTTGATTAAAGGCTACAATCAACATGAGACTACCCTAGAGGACAGACTAATTAACTTTTTTGCATACTTTCTCCCCAAAAACCTTACAGTACAAAACCTTACAGTACAATCTCCAGTGATGCAAGATAATTAGCTTTATTGGAGGGGGGGGGTGGGGAGGAAGCAAATACATTATGTCGAAGGCTTACCACTAAGCAGTTCAATCCAATTTTGTACTGTTTCAGGAGGCTGCGTCTCTTTTATGTGTTTCAGAGCTTCATCAAGCAGAACATCCCCTGTAGGAGCATCTGACTTGCAAATCACCTAGGATAGAATAAAACACAGTCAGTATTTTGACTTAATTCAAATACCATAAACATCCACCAATAAAAATGGTAAAATCTACCATGGCAATTTTTAAAAAATAAGTAAACATCTCTAAGAATATGTAAGTTTTGAAAAGAATACCTAGGTGTTAAAAAACCCAACCAACTACCTAGGATTTTAATTACAAAGCTATGTTAAGTCTTAGGTTATCTGTAACTTAAATTAACCTTAATTGACTAAAACTATAGTATTAATAATATGCTTAATACCTAATTTTTAAGGATGATAAATCCACTAAGCCAGGCAAGCCCTTCACTTTCTCCCCAAAACAAAGTACATTACAGTGTTAAATGCTCTGATAGCAGTCTACTTTACTGCTTCAAGCCAATTTGTTCGAAATACTGCAGTTAAAAAATTAGGCCATGTGGAATTGAGAAATAAATTGCAAACTGAAAAAGCAGGAAAACTGTTCTTTTTTTTCCTTCTCTATATATTGAGAAGATGTCCAAGACAAGATCTCTGTGTTTTACAGCTCTGAAGAAAATGTTGACCAGCAGCATTATGTTCCATTAACTAACAGTTAAAACACACATATTGGGCAAAATATGTATGCCCTGATACATCCCTTAATATACAAAAATAAAAGTAGTATCATTTAAGTTTGTTACTAAATAACTCCTAAGATTGAGTTATTTCCTCAAGACAGCACAGGAGATCAAAAACATTAATTCACAGAAACATAATAAAATTTACAAATTTGAGTAACTGCTTGTTTGCAAGTTATACAAACCATATATGAGTACCACTTTTTCTGATTAGTAAAACATGAAAAAAAATGAAAACATACAGAATAAACTAGCCTAGGTCAATATGTCCAAATAAAAACCAAAATAACAATAAAATGTAACTTTCCTTAGGAAAAAAAATAGAATTACTAGTTTCAAAGCTAGTTATGAAAATAAAGATTAAATCTGGCAATTTAAATAGTTTTACAAGTTAGTGCTTTATAAGCATCAGGTAAAAAGATAAAGGACAATTGACAAAAATACATCTACACAATTCCACACATACAAGAAAAGCAGCAGGTGGAAGCTCTCATTTTTCATAAAGCTTCACAGTAGTCAGAAACGTGTCCTGCAATAGCTTTAAGTGTCCTATTAAAACATAGTCCAAGTTCAGTTCTGTTCCATAGTTCTATTCCATAGTTCTAATACTCCTTACTACAAACAATAGAGGAGTACAATACATTTTCGTAGGGTCTGTAGATGACACAGAAATGAGTTGCAGTGGTAAAACAGCTTCAGTACTGGCAAGATGATCCCAAAGTGGATACGCGTACAAAGTCAATGAGATGAAAAGAAAAGCAAAATTGCTGGGAAGATCTTTGTGAATACCTAACAGGTCATAGCTGAAATACTATTTCCAATTTGGTTGGTGTATATGTAAAGCAGAGAAACTAAGTTTTTTTAATAAAATCAGCAAGAATGAACCAGTCCACAATGCCAGGCTAAAGAGAACAAACTCTGTTTAGATCTAAAAAGAAAGCATGTTAAGATAAACAGTAGTTTAGACTGCCTACTTCAGAAAAAAATAAAAGATACCAGCTTATTCTGGAAATACAGAAGATGCAGGATGTACCATCATAACCTTCAACAGGCAAATCGAACACCGAGGAACTGACCGCTGAATTGCAGTCAGTGGAGAATGTTAAGACTAAACATCTCCCGGGGGGGAACAGAGAAACCTCATGATATATTACTGCCTCAAGATTAAATGGTCTCTTGACATACCATCCAGGTCTCCATTTTTGGGAGCTGGAGATCACTCCAACCATAAGCCTCAGATATTTGGTTCTGAGAGCACAACTACATTTTAATCCAGACAATCCCTACTTTAAACTAAACACAACACACAACAATGCATGTTTAGCTTTCCGATTTACAACTTGCACTAAAATCTCTATTAAACACAAAATATTACATACATTCCAGTTTTATATCTAGATTCTGCATTTTTGGCATTTCTATTCTTTAATTATACAGGAGGCTAGTTCAAGTTAGATTTTTAAGCTGCTCAGTTGCAGCCATTAAGAGCCACTTTTCAGATAATCCTTCAGTAAGTAGTCTAAAACCACTCAACTTATGTATCCTCACTTCTTTTTAAAACTGACAATTCAGCAGGATTTTAGTTTCTTTGAAGTGTCCCATATGATTAATTTCACAGTAACTTCAGTTAAACTGAATTGCTACAGCCTGCTGCAGTTGGTAACCTACTACTTACTCACTATCTCACTTTTAACAGGTAAGATGTGAAGTCATCTTTTATGACCTGTTCTATTATTTAACAAAACCAATCAAAAAAAAAAAAAAAAAACACCAAAAAAAACCCACCCCACCAAACAAAATCACACACCAAACATCACTGAAGAGATAAAAATGCTTTTAAGCCTAGGACATAAGTTGGTGGGGTTTTTTCAAGTTTAGAAAACACCTATCCTTGCTTATTTGGGCTTAAGATAATTTTTTCTACCACTGCAAAGAAGTTTAAGAAGCCAGCCTGAATATAATGCACCATGACAGTACGTGCCTAAACATACAGGCATTCAGAGGAAAGAGCTGTAAGGAGCACAGACTTCCCCATTCAAGTCAGTCAGGACTCCATAAGCTCTTGTGAAGTCACAAGAGCACAGTGACTCTGTTTCCAAGTTCACTGTTCTCTGCAGCCAGGCATACAGCACTGTTTCTTCTCACTTCTCTGTTACACTGAATATTCACTTCACAGATTCTTCTGACTATCCTTCCCCTCAAACAAAAGTATTTTAGTTCACACATCATGGTATTTCTCTTCCCCTCCCCTTCCCAGCACATGCAGACAGACAACAGTGGAAGCCCAGCCACCTCTCTCCTACCTTCATGGATCTGCTCTTTCTTCAAGAAGGATTTATCAATGAATGCTTCCTGGCTAACTCTCTTCAGAGTCATAACAGCACAAGAAGAGTGGGAAATCGAGCGGGTTGGGGATCTTGCGAACTGAATCATCACAGAAGATTAAGCATCCACAAGGGGGAGGATTTTTCCTCTCTTTAATAGGTGAGCAAAGGTAGAGAAATAAGCTAAAATCCTGGGTCTTCGGGGATGATAGTCCTTAGCCTTACTGCACAAAAATCTATATTCCAATTTCTCAGTGATTTATCAGGTACTAGATTTGCTTTATATCCAACTGCTGAGGAAATTTCAATCATACAGATATTTAATTTGCACTTTCCACAATGCAGCTCTGCAATTAAGCAATGCTACAGAGATTAAGCACCTCTTGTGTTGATTTTCAAATAAACTTCAACACTTAGTTTTAATACAAAAATTCCCTCATGCATAATTCACTCAGACTTGTCAGCTATAAAATACTGAAGTTAATTTCCCAAGGATTTGTTGGGATTTCTTCCATTTTTAAGAACAGTAAAGATTTGGTTTGCTTTCTGAGGATGTAAGGCAGTATAGAATACCATCTTCTATCTTCAATAACCACTAGTCTTAGACATTATTTTATTTATATATAAACCTCGAGATTCCTTTATTTATTTCTAAACTGATACCAGTAAATAGAACTCCAAGATGACGCAATGATTACGTATTTTACAAGGATGTCACAACATAAAATACATCATATTGACTTTCAAAGTTACACTAATGTCCATGAAGTACTTGTCCACCAGTTGCTGGGTCTCATTTGTCTCTATGGCATCCAAGAATGGATTTAATGCACCTTGATCCATTCTGAAGTTCTGTCTTAGAAATCATGAAAAATTATCAGTAAAGATCCACCTGATTTAAGGCTTGAAGTGGAAATTCTTGTAGGTAACAACCTTTCAAGTCAGCTGCATGACCAAGGCCACAGTTAACTGATTATAAATCCATACTACTTCCCAAAAAACTAGTTCTACCCCTTTCTTATTCTCACCTTATTGCTTGTGCCAGCCACCAGTCTCCCTTGTGCCCCGCCTGATGACAAGATCAAGAAAGGGATTCAAGTAAAAACTGAAGTGATCAAAGAAGTGAATTAGTTTTCAGCTAGAGGGGTTGCCTGACATGGCTGCACAAATGCTAGTAACAATTCAATAAAGACTCCAAAGACAGGACTACCCTTCCCAGTGGCAACACCAGATAAAGTGACTGAAGCCTTAACTCTTCCCTTCAGAGCAAGGCTTGAAGATACAGGGTTTTGATTCACAAATCAAAGCTTTGGGTTTTAAGGAGGTTTTACCTTCCCACAAAATCCAAGGATGGACTTGGTGCAAGGAGGAAGAATGGCTAGCCTGAGAGGCAGAAGCTATAAAAAAACCCACGTTATATTGCCACTGAATAACCACCTT
Source organism: Psophia crepitans (assembly GCA_013399095.1). Classification (NCBI taxonomy): domain Eukaryota; kingdom Metazoa; phylum Chordata; class Aves; order Gruiformes; family Psophiidae; genus Psophia; species Psophia crepitans. Next base: position 87,587 of record VWZZ01004607.1, on the reverse strand, counting down.
GGATCCAACCAGACAGCTCACTCCATTCACTAAGCACACTATTTAATTCACAGCAAAAGCTGAGGGCAGGGGGAGCAAACGCAGCAAAAAGGGGGCCAAGGACACTTGGTAGAGTTGAGACACTTAAATCTAGCCAACACAGAAACAAGACTGAAATTTGGCATTACAGTAAAACTTAAAATAAGGTACAAAACAACACAAGTCATTCATGAGAACAATTTCTACAGGTCTTATGAGGAGCGGCTGAAGGAACTGGGACTGTTTAGTCTGGAGAAGAGGAGGTTCAGGGCAGACCTTATTGCCCTCTACAACTACCTGAAAGGAAGTTGTGGCGAGCCGGGGGTCAACCTCTTCTCGCAGATAACTAGTGACAGGACAAGGGGGAATGGCTGCAAGTTGCGCCAGGGAAGGTTCAGGTTGGAGATGAGGAGAAAATTCTTCTCGGAAAGGGGGGTCGGGCATTGGAACGGGTTGCCCAGGGAGGTGGTGAAGTCACCAACCCTGAGGGTGTTTAAGGAAAGGTTGGATGTGGTACTTAGGGACGTGGGTTAGTGGGTAATAGGTGGGGGGGGGATGGTTGGACTAGATGAGCCTTGAGGTCACTTCCAACCTTAATGATTCTATTCTATTCTACATTGAGAGAGGTAGTGCAGGGGGAGGAGAAGCCTCATGTACATCAGCAGTCAGGGATTTTATCTGCAAGAAATTACCCAAGCAGAAACCAATCTTTATTTGAATTTTACATTAAATTAGAACCCTTCTGCCTGCAAAAAGAAATCTTTCTATTGCCTTAAAACAGCAGAAAGAACAAAACCTTTAACCCTGGGTAGCTTTTAGATCTCCTTAAACAAAGGGGGAAAGGAGGAGAGAAACAAACACACCAATCCACCCACAAAACCACATGATAAAATTTAGCAAAACCAAAACAACAAACCTCCACATCAAAGACAGTAATTCTGCTTGTACTCTTTACTGAAGATAGGCACAGATCATTTTTCCATTTTCCTAAAAACCCACCCTATAGTTAAAATTTCAGGTAGAGCTGACAAGGTTTGCATAGAACAAACATAACTGCTAGAGAACATTCTCGAATGCCTAAGGAGCCAAAAGCTTTGGAGTAAAAAAAAAAAAAAAAGAAAAATATAAAATTGTGCAAACTAACCAATACTAAATATGCATAAATGAAGCTAAACGAAGTAGGAGCTGTTTATCCGAACAGAGATTCAATTCTTCAGAAGAGGAGGAAGCTGGGAGAAGGTTGGGGAATTTCTAAGTTTTCCTTTAAAAAATTTAACAAAAGATAATATTGTCAGGGAAATGTGCCATAAAAGAGAATTTATTTGTGGTGGATAGACAACATTTGACCATCTTTTCAAAAAGCTTATGGTACAAGTATTGTCTAATGCTGATTAAGTAAAAATTCTTCAAACAGTATGACTTTGCACATTTTGTACTAAGGAAAAATCCAGCAGCAAAAGTAATAAATCAAGGACTCAAATCTTCAGCTATATTCAATAATGGACCCTAAAAATTTTCCTGTCTTAAAAGTCAGTAAGTACCACAAATTTAATGCAGTGGCCACATGCTTAAAGGAGACAGAGTTTTGTGTTCTCAGATCATTTCCTTCCCATGCATTGCAAGCACAAACTGCAACATTGAGTACACCAGAGTTAAACTGGTGGCTTACAGGATACATCTGGCAGGCTGTCAGTTAGCCATTCCTTTCAGCCCAGCCCACACCTCACCAACATTGCAAAAGCCAGTTCCTTCAGCAGATTACAACTGGTGCTACTGGCTCTCAGCAACAACTGCTGCCACCGCACCCTGACCAGAGCCAACGCCAACTGTCTGTGCAAGGTTCCAAACAGCAGCAGCAACGTGTCAAGATAACAAACAGGAGTAGAGAACAAGTACAAAAGATTTTTCCAAGGGACTTCAGCACATCATTTATACGTTTTTGACTCTTGTGCATCTAACCTAGGTCACTACTTAGAATCTCTACCCTCATGTAAATAAAAAAAAGTCTTTTTCTTGCAAGCAGTTGTAATTTAAAGCTACTGCATTGCCTGGAGCACAACACAAAAGGAAATGTGACCATTTTCCTCCACTTACCTTTCTTGTTAAAAGACTTTTGCGTCTCATTCCACAAGCCTCTAGCTGAAGACGCCCTCGCAATGCCAATTCAATTAACATACAGCCACGCAATCCTGAGGAGATACAATCATTCCAGAACGATGTGTAACCCTGCAAAGAATGAAAGGCAGTAAGGTATCTCCATCTTCACCTGAAAGTGAATAGAAACAGTCTCTAAGCAGTTTTCTTGCCTGTATACTCTTTTGAAGTAGCATCACTAGTCAACTATCATTCCTGTACTGGTAACATGAAAGAGAAACACTCATCCCCTATTAGTTTTGACACTTTGTCTCTGCTCTTTGAAGAATGGGAAACCTCAGGAAAGTGATACAAACCGAAACAGCAAGATATCAAGAACTGAGAGATACAAAGTGTCTCACAAAGAGATATACAAAGTATGTAGTCAAAATAAACTCACTACATTCTTAACGCATGAAGGATTTGGCATTACTGACATCACACAGGCTTGTCTGAGCTTCCTGAGAAATATTAACGATTTTACATCCATAAACAGTATAGTACTGATAACCACCTGAAAATCTGTATTAAGCAAAATATGGAGTATAGTGAAAACACAAATATGACAAGCATAAACCACAAAACAAGTATTTCAGCTTCAATATAGTAAACCAAAGGACAAAAGTTTTCAGGTAATTATTTGGAATAGCTAGTATTTTCTCATTTAAATCCCTTGAAAACATGTATTTTTAAAGCCAGATGCATACTGTTCTTATATGGACTGCATTGAGAAGTTACCGAATCAGTCTTCTTCAGAGCTGATACTTGCAAAGTCAGACATTCTGTAAATTAAGATTTTGGTTGGCACAAGACATTTCTTCGCAAAAAAAACATGTAATAAGGTGCAGTATTTGCTTGACAAAGAAAAAGAAAAGAGAGATGACTCCTACATCCCACTATTTCCTATCTAATAGCCTCTTCACATAATTTTTGAAATCAGGCAACACATATGCAAACTAAAAATCTATTGCAGAAACTTACAGCTGTGGCACAATAAATATACACTTCTTTCTATTCACAAAAAGTGTTATATTATTATGCAAACAATTGAAGTGCTAATTTTTCCTCCTTTGTTTAGTAAGGAAAACAATTTAAAGTGAGTGTTTTTCAATGAAGCCACATTAACTATACCACTCCCCGCAGAAATTACCTGATGTAAATTCCTCTGCTCCAGCAGTTACTCAATGCATACAGCCACGGGCTGTGGGCTGCAGAGAAATACAGGATCATAGGATAATTCAGTTTGGAAGGGACCATGGGAGATCTCCAGTCCAACCTCCTGCTGAAAGCAGGTTCAGCTATGAAGTCAGACCAAGTTGCTCAGGCTTCTATCCAGGCAAGTCTTGAAAACCTCCAAGCATGGAGACTGTACAACCACCCAACAGTTTTTAATCAAGCGATCATGAAAGGCAGCTCAATAAGATTACGGTCTTCATAAATGGAACTGCTTGCCCTAGTGGGTTAGATCACATTAAAGTAATGAGAATGTATACTGCCTCACCATCTCTTATCTCCCCCACTCCCTCCCCCGGCTCAGAGTTTGCAGGTGATCCACTAGAGAAGAACATCAATACACAGAAATTATACTGCTATCAACACAGTGAGGAAGGAGGTATTTCAGAACAGCCAGCATCATCCTGAAAACTTTTCAATCCATTAAACTGATCTTTCCAGATAGTTCAGGCAGATGGACTGATTGCTTTTGGCACTTACTGCAAGGACCTCAGACAACTGAAGGAACCTTCACAGAAGGTGAAGCACACAACAGTCCAAATAAATCATCCTTTAAATTAACTCAAACTTCCTGGTGTAACTGAAGTCAGTAGAAGCAGGCATCTTCAACACCGTTAACAGCTTCTTGACACCTACTTTAAATGGCATACAGCATAACTAGAAAAAGGTGCACAAAAGAGAAACAATAATGCTCAGCATTATAGAACTATTGCCTATTAAAGAGGCCATAGATGGACAGTGAAGAGTGAAAGAGAGAACAATAATGATACATGGAGAGAGAGAACAGCAGTACAGAATAATGTACTATTTGCACAGGAAAATTATTTTTTCTTTTTCCACAGACAAGGACTAAAAAGTGGTAAATGAAGCTAGCTCACAGGTTAGAAAAGCCAAAGGCCAACTTTTTTCTGTATTTGTATTCAACTGTGTCTACAGGAAGGCAAAAGTTGTTTTTTTAAAAAATCCTTTTAAAATGAGTTAAATTCATAGGAGACTGATAATGAAGTTTGACAGACAGCAATGGATCTGCAAGCCACACACAGTTTGGGAAGCTGCCGTCCAGCTGAAGTCAGCGTACGGTGGAGTTCTCACTCTGTGCACACCTGTTTGCTGAACATGGCCTGGCCATTGCTTCTTACAAGTTACAGAACAAGGTAAGGATTTGGTTTGACCTTTTAGCACTGTTCTCACTGTTATTCCAAATACCTAACAGTCCCAAAACACTTAGATTGAAGATCAAAGATCACAATTTATAGATGCAAGTCATTCCACTATTTAATGCTCTTAAACAGCACTAGGTTTCTCACAAATACAACGCCAAATATTTTTACTTGATCTGCCTTCCTACAAGTCTTTTACAATTTTACAAGCATCCTAACTCAATGAAATACTTATTTCATGCAAGTTGCTAAGTGGGAGCGGGGCGGGGGGGGGGGAGAAGTCAGAAGTCTTGCAAGGCAGGAAATTTTTTTTATCTGACAGCAATCACACTAGAATAGCACTTGAAGCTATAAATAGTTCCCAAGACAAAATTTTAAATCTACATTGATTCAAAGATCAAAAGAATGTTTACAACCGTAATGTTTATTTACCCAAGCACAGCACAAAAACATTTTTCAGAGCTGACCTAAAAATTTTCAGGTACAAACTAGTTTTGCTAGACAAGTATAAAGGGAAATGAGAATAAAGTTCATAACAGAAACTTGTTACTATATTAACTTTGAAAGCTCAAACTTTCCACTCAGTGTGGCAAAGCATAGTGTTAAGACTAAGATCCTCTTTCTGATTTCTTAAAAATCCATCTTCATTAGGCCATTTCTCTCCCACCACCTCCTGCAACATTTATTCACTTTCTCCTCTTCCCACGCCCCTTATCTAATTTACACCTTACACAGGTCTTCCTGTTCAGCTAGTGGTTAAACACTTGAAACTCTCACTTATTAACTAGACAATCTTCTAATGATGGCCCTGTACCTTCGTGTTACCCAACCTACCTTATCTTTCCTTGCCACCGAACTGTGACACCCTCTCCTACAGCAGCCCACTTCCCACCTCATCTTACTGTGATAACTAATATAGTAACTTTGCACTTTCAGATTTATAGAGATCTGAATTCCTGTCACCTTCATGGATTTCCTTAGATCTCTTCACACAGATGGTGCAGAAAGATAGCAAATTATTTACATTTTATAAGGGAAGCAGCAATCTTATTTGTGGGTCTGCTCCAAGAGAGAGGAACAAAGCCCCATCACTATCTTAGCAGACATATGAACAAGTAATCCTTACCAGTACACTGGGTCTAGTGTTGCTGAGCAAAGCACAAGCTGTCACAGCTTCTTCCTACTTACAGCAGGAATATCCCAGCTCAGATCTGCATACAAAACAGTGTAAGCATATACTAGGACCCAGTCTCCCACATATGCTGGCATGCAGAGTGAAACAGGAGGCAGGGTTCATAGGTATACCTCAGGGTAGGAAGGGACAGGCAAGAGACCCCTCAAGAGAAACATCTTACCAATGTCACTTAAAACTTTAACTTACATTATTCCCTAACAACATGCTCATCTTTGTTAATGATTTGGATGAGGGAATTGAGTGCACCCTCAGTAAGTTTGCAGATGACACCAAGCTGGGGGGAAGTGTCGATCTGCCGGAGGGTAGGATGGCTCTGCAGAGGGACCTGGACAGGTTGGATCACTGGGCAGAGGCCAACGGGATGAGGTTTAATGTGGCAAAGTGCCGGGTCCTGCACTTTGGCCACAACAACCCCAGGCAGCGCTACAGGCTGGGAGCGGGGTGGCTGGAAAGTTGTGTGGAGGAAAAGGACCTGGGGGTGTTGATTGATGCTCGCCTGGCCATGAGCCGGCAGTGTGCCCTGGTGGCCAAGAAGGCCAACGGCATCCTGGCCTGTATCAGGAATGGTGTGGCCAGCAGGAGCAGGGAGGTGATCGTCCCCCTGTACTCACCCCTGGTGAGGCCACACCTCGAGTGCTGTGTCCAGTTTTGGGCCCCTCAC
>VWZZ01004607.1:64773-81066 GCA_013399095.1 Psophia crepitans | reverse complement strand
GTTGGTGTTGTTTGTGGGTGGGGGGGGGGGGGGGGGGGGTCGGTTGGACTAGGTGATCCTTGAGGTCTCTTCCAACCTTAATGATTCTATTCTATTCTATTCTTTCCCAGTAAGCTTTCAAGAGCCTCGACTCTCAAACTTCACAAAGCTATACTTAAAAAAGAATAGGGTTGTAGGACTTGCAAAAAGCATTTACAAGTATTGCTGGAAATTATGAGAATTCCTGCAAAGACAAAGAAGTAATGGCGTTCAGTGGCTCAAAAATTATCACCCCAGCTGTGAAAAACCTAATGAGGTCATTGTTTATGTTATAATAAAGCCATGGCTAGGTGGGCAAACTATATACAGAGAAAACATATAAATTAGCTCTGGCAACACCACAGCATTCTGAATTTGGTGGCTATTCAAATATTTTAAGTACTCAGTACTCTGTTACTGTAAAACCAAATGCAAAATGCGATATGAATCAAGTTGTCACGCTGCTGCAAAAGTCTATTGTGTAGCCCTAACCCTGCTGGTCTAAGGCCAAACAAGAAATATCGAAATAATGTACCTTTGTCTGATAAATAGACTGTGATTGTTAACAGCTGAAGTTTAACTGATGTCTTACCAGTTTGATCAGTAAACCATGAAGAACTATTTAGACTTGTCAAAAGCACCAGGAAACTAGGGGGAAGGTAATTCCGGCAGGGGGAACGGTGACCATCGACCTGTGGATAGCCTACCCCAATTATACCACCTACTCAAAAGACAAAGGTGGAGAATAGAACTGAGCATGCGTTCTAGTCTGCATGCTAGGCGAAGAAATCTAATCATTTACTAGAACAGCAACACATATGTACTAGAAAGATGAATATGTTCATGTTTTATGTATAAATAATAGACATCCATATCTATGCAAATATGCAATAAAATCACTCTGCTCTGTGTGTATATTGGTATATCGCTCACTGGGTAAATGAACCTGCAGTTTTGGGACAACAGTCAGCACTGGCAAGGCCGCACTTAGAGCACTGTGTCCCTGTTTTGGGCCCTCGTTACAAGAAAGACATTGAGGTGCTGAAGCATGTCCAGAGAAGGGCAACAAAACTGGTGAAGGGTCTGGAGCACAAGTCTTGTGAGGAGTGGCTGAGGGAACTGGGGTTGTCTAGTCTGGAGAAGAGGAGGCTGAGGGGAGACCTTGTTGCTCTCTGCAACTACCTGAAAGGAGGTTGTAACCAGTTGGGTGCTGGTCTCTTCTTGCAAGTAACTAGTGAAAGCAGAAGAGGAAATGGCCTCAAGTTGTGCCAGGGGAGGTTTAGACGAGCTATTTGGTAAAATTTATTCACCAAAAGGGAAGAAATCACTGGAAACAGGTTGCCCAGGGAAGTGGTGGAGTCATCATCCCTGGAGGTATTTAAAAGACATGTAAATGTCATGCTTAGGGACATTGCTTAGTGGTGGACTTGGCAGTGCTAGCTTAACAGTTGGAGTCAATGATCTTAAAGCTCTTTTCCACCCTAAAAGATTCTACTATTCTATGACAGAGTAGTGAAGTGTACAGGTCTACCGAACACCCTGATTTCCAGTTTTTCAAGACACTCAAAGTTTATATTTATGGATATTTAAAATCCATAAGGTACTCAAGAGATTTTAGAATTCAAAGATTCTTTGTAAAAACATTTCTTAAAGACCTCATATAAGACCACATGGCACTACAGTAGTGACTGCTATAGTTTACTAAATATGTAAAAAATAAGAATATTCTAACATGACCAGACTACCTGAACCTATTTGGTGAGGATCAGCGCCAAGTATGTTAGCGATTTCTACACAATCAATGCTGCTTTAAGAACTTCAATAAAACTTCAAAAACATTTCACTTAAGCACAGAACAGGCAACCTTCATGGAACAGTCATCCAGCTACCTCTTACAGCCCTATTGAGCTTCCAGGCAGTTGTCATGCTAGCTCTATTTAAAACAGAAATTAAAAAACAAACAAACACCCCTCACCCAAACCAACCACAGTATTTTCTGTTTCCCAAGTGCAAATTAAAGCCACCCAGCAGTAGCAGTGAAAAAAAAAATACAATTCAATTGCAGGTGCCATTTTACATTTACAGACATACTTCAAAATACTGACAGAGAAGTTATCTTTAATGAATTAGTGAAGTGGTTTTTCTAAACTTCATAAAATCCACTAAAATCTCTCAGATTCAAAAGAAAGGAGTAGTACTTGCAGAGTTCCAACCCTAAGGTTTCAAGATACACATAGTAATAAAATGAAAGAAGTTACTTGATTAAGACCACCTGTTTCTAGAACTTTCTGGAGCACACTGCAGACTGCAGGTGCCAATGCATTCCCTCATGTAACTCTGAGTTCCAAGCTATTATACGTTACTTTGCTTTGTGGTGTGCAATGACAAACGGAAATCAGCATTGTACATTTTTCTAAAAAAGCATCACAAAGCTATGTAATAGTCTGAAAACAACTGAAGGTTACAATAGCCTGCTCATCAAAAAATAAAGTATTTCTTTATTTTAGCAACAGGACCCTCAGGCCCATCCTCAGATACACACAGACTCATATTCAGTATTAGAGGTCAGTGTTAGGTCAAAGTCTTGGCCCTGACTCAGACTCAATCTACATTTATGAATCACCACAACAGCAGAGTTCCTCTGGGAATAATGCATGTAATACCGCCCAGTCTGTACTTCTCTTCCCAAAAGCCTTTTCATTTTATATTCAGACTTAGAGTACCCCTTAAATCCTCACCTACCAGCCTATACTTAAAAGCAAAACAAAAGATGTATGGTAAACTAAACTGAAATAAGTCAAACAATTAAAGGGAAAGCTTCTGAAGGAGAAATGTTACTAGAGCTACCTAAATCCCTGAATTCCTGTTCTCAGGAAATGCCAAATTTTTTTTTTATGACAGACAGATACTTCAAAAATTAGTAAAGAATGCAATTTCTAAAAATTAATTTAGAGACAGCAGAAATAAAATGTTGGGTTTGACTTTTTTTAGCCATGGCAAAACCCTTGGAAAGCATGCTGGCCAACATGGAAAGTACCAGAAAGCCAAGATCAACAACAATTACAGCTCCTGAGGAGTCTGAAAGTCCCAGCTCTAAGGCAATATATCTGACAATCTATCAGGAAGCCATGAAACTCCTAACTTCAGGGTTTCTCAGGTATGAGGCACAATCTAGGTTAAAGAAAGCTTTCACTTTAAGAAATAGTAAATTCTGATTTTTGAAGAATATTTCAGAGGAAAAGTTTCAACCAGGCCTACCTGGATGCTGAAAGAACAGACTTCCTGAACTATGTTGGAGTTTGCTATTTCATTACTTCTGCACAGATGGCATTCAAATACAGTGTTGATAATAGCAATATAAAAGCTCTGAGACAATATCTATTGTTTTATTTATACACAAACCAGCACCTAGCTTTCCCAAACAATGGTTTCTTCCTATTCTTTCTGATATGCAGGAGACTTTTTATGGTGCATTCTCAGAAACCACAAATGACAAGCACACTGGAAAACATTCTGTGCTTGTTGGCATCACAAGAAGTTACTAAGGGCAATTATCGCCAGGTCTCATTAGTTATCCTCACCAAATTTACACGTCAGTGTAATAAAAAAGTTTGGAAACCTCTCTAACATACAAGGTTTGGTTCTGCTTTTGAGAATAAGAAGAAACAGCTGTCCACAGACAGAGAGCCTGAGATACATGGACAGCCCTAACTATGTGGACCTTTGGAGAAAAAAAAAAAGCCCAACTTTGAAAGTCAGTTCAGGTAACTTGTAGCATTGGGCAAAGCAGATTGAGTAGTCTCCTGGTATAAATTATACACAGGAGACTTGATTTTCACATTGCAAAGTGCAATTAGCAAAAAGCCTGCCTACCCCTAATGTTTACATGCACGTGTCATAAGGTGAGAATGCCTGCATGCTCGCTTTCAGTAGTTATCTCAATAATGAGAGAGAGATTAATGTTTTGTATATACATAAATTCACTTATCTTTTCTTAAAGATACTTAAAGTAGCAAGAGAGAAATACCAGGGTAAAAGAAGTAAGAAAAGAAACTGAGGACAAAATGACATCCCAGTCTTTAATTACTTCCCTAGCATAACCATCTCTTTTGAACACTACTTTCTGTGTAACACTTCAATTATTCTTTCGATAGATTCAATTCAGTTTTCGTGACCTTTCAAATCAATGTCAGAATCTCCCTTTAACCTTGCACAAAACTGTGTAGCTTGAGAAGGCAGGTACTCCTCCATGTCTTAATTTTTAGCCATTTAAGGCCTCAACCCAGGAATACAGTCCCGCAAATTCTGAACTGCTGCTGAAGACAAAGTATCTGCTTCTTCACCTCAAAGCACAGCACTGTTCTCTCTCTTGAGCCCACAGCAGCATTTCTGTAGTCAGCTAGATGAGGAAGTGGTCTGTCTGAAAGCTAATGGTCAATCTCTTCATCTGATTCACCGAGTAGGTGAACAAATTTCAGAGGCAACATGGGAAAGGGAAGGAACACAGTCAGGGCAGACAGCAAAAGGCTAGAGTATCTCCTTCAGTTACAACCCACACTTCAATGTACAAACCGCTTTCAAAACCTAAATAGTTTTCACAACCTGAAGTGTTATGGCTAGAACTATTCACTTAGTCACTCAAAAAAAATCTTACATTATTGAGCTACCTATACTGAAGCCATTCATCATCATAATCTGCTCTGAAAATATAAAAAGTTTAATGCTTAAAGTATCATGCACTACATTCATCACTACCTTCAGCTCCCCATTTTGGACCTCAGCAATTATCTTGATCATCATAAATTTAAAGTTAAATTATTTAAGTCTCACAGATCAGCAGTAGCATCCCTTTCCAATTCTCTGAAGCAACAGCAAGTTCTTTCAGACGTGCCTACTAACCTATTATTAGCCAGCACAAAGCACATACAGAACTTAATAATCCAAATCATCATCTGCCGCCTATTTGAAACCTACTGCAAAAGACAGGCAGAGACAGTTTGTCTCAAAATACAGGCTGTGGTGAGTTTATTTCATAATGGACTTGATCACAACGGTAACAGAACTCTCATTTTTTTAATCAAGGAGTTCCTCTCTGAAGTAGTAATTTTGGGATCTACAGAAAGACAGCTGGGGAGGACAGAGGGGGAGTAACAGCATATGCTGTCCAGGTGCACTGCAGCAGGTTAAAAGTTAATGGGAATTTTGATCTGGCAGAGTTTTCATGTCAAAGATGGTTGTTTCCTTCCTCATGCACCCTAGCTCAAATATAAGAACCTGTTGCAAGCAACTTTACAACTTTAATCTGCTTCACAGCCATGACTGTTGATGACACAGTTTTTAAGTATTTTTATTTTAACAAATAGTAATAGACTGAGAAGCATAGGGCTATTATATCCCCCAAAAAAAGATGAGAACCATCTTAATATACTGTTTCCTTTATGTAGTCTCCTTACAATTAATAATACTACTTAGAATTTTTGAAAGTAATCAGAACCACCTGAAGAACTTGTATCTGTTCCCAAAGAGGCAAAATACAAACCATAAGCAGGATGTATATAGAAAGGATAATGAAAGTATCTGGTTTATTATAAATTATGTTTTAGCATGGAATTGCAATCCGTTCTGTTGACTCAAAAGTTTCATTTTATGAATTCTAAATGCGTAACTCATCAGTAATCTTCTACAACAGAAACACTACAACCTCTTGCATATTCACATAAGTCATACCATTAAATGGAGATACCAGCAAACAACCAAAGCAATTTCCGAACCTCTTGAAGCGGGTAGAAATCAGTGAGATTGATGCTATATATGCTTTATTTTATAGAGTATTTGTCCAACAAATCTAATACTTGACTTTTTCAGCCAAACCTAAAAACTTCAATCACATCCTTTTTCAGAGCAGAGAATTCTTACATTAAAGTACATTTTTAGAAAGTTCTTCAAAATTTTTTCTTCCAGCCTAAAAATAAGCAAGCAGGTCTCAAACATAAAATTCAAAGAACTTTCCCAAGTTCTCAATGACAGACAGAAAAGCTGGTCAATACTAGGAGAACTAACTATGTATTTATTCTGAAAATCTGAAGCCCTTAGATTCTCTTGTGTGGACAGTCAGCATTTGTTCCTCCTCAACTGGGTCCTTACACAGATTTCTATAAAGCTCTGGTTCAGCTATACAAGTAACCTTAGACAGATTCTAAATATATGAACCACTTTAAACTCCAGTGAAAACCAATTAAAAGTCTTTTTACCAGCTTACAAGAAGCTGGGGGGAAATGCAGACAGCAGAAAACAACCACTGGAGAAGAAGGAAAAGCTTCTTTGCAACATTCATCAAAGACAGGCTGGAATGTCAAAATTTATTCGAACCCTCAAGGTCTAGTGAGACTGCTCTCATCACAGGTATCTTCTTAGATGAATAGATGTATTCTCTTTTTTAGGGAATCAAAAAGATCTGTTCTTTTCTTTCCAATGCATATTATTGTAATGTAATCTATGTGAACATGAGGGTAACCACAGCATAGAAGTTGTAGCTGACAGTAAGCCTCAAATAAGAAAAGCTGACATGGTCAAATTATGCATGTGCTTTAATGACCTAGCGATTCTCTGTTACTTTCTAATGTACAGTCAATACACATTTATCACGTTATTAAGTCTAGTAGCTATAGATTTATTATGTCTCAGAAAATCTTAATACTCCATAACGCTACAGCACTGCCCAATGCCAGACAAATTAAAAAACAAAACAAAAAATCAGCTTCTGTGGCAGCATTCTCTGGCAAGGCCACAATCCATTTCCTTTGGCAAGGAACTGTGTGGTCTTACTCCAATCTATTTGCACTCAGCTGAAAATATAATGTTCAGGGTTAGGGTCTTGCTTAAATAACTCCTCAATAATAGTTTCAAACCGTTCTCTCCTCTATGGACCTATAAGACGAGAGAAGAGAAGTCTCCACAATTCCGGAACACGAGAATTATGGTAAGCTGAGAACACACTCAACATTTTTTTCTTATGTTTATGTTTTAAGACAAGCAACCCTGAAATGCAAAATTAATTTCTGGTTTTGATAGCAGTAAGATTCAATAAAATTTATTATTCTGTAGGAAATTATAAAAAGACAAAACATCCATGTTTCTCACAGAATTGTTCTCACATTTATTGTCTGCTGCGTTTTGATTTTCACTGCTTCTACAGACCAATCTGTTTTAAGACGTGTTTACTTAAAGACATGATCCAGTCTCCCCTGACAGGAACACATTCAGAGAAGGCTACTTTGTATATATTAAATAGACATATAATGTATGTAATAACCAAAACTAAGAGATTAATTTTTCAGGTAGCTCTTAAATGGGTACAGAGGAATTTCAGATCCAGTAAAAGAAACACAGTTCTATGTATCTACACAACTGGAAAAAAATAGAAATACATTTCTGAAGATAAAGCATTTTTAGGAGACATTAATTCATTTTACCATTCATCCCTCAAAAAATAATAAGATAAAATCAACTTGCCCAGAACTTGTGAACATTCAAAATACTCATGTGAAATGCCTGCTAGAGGGATACTCTGGATTTTTTTAATGTGTAAAGGACAAATATTTAAACTTCAAGTCATTTGCAATTAAAATAAACTAGATTCCTCTTCATCCTCTTCACACTAGATTAAGGGTCTATGCCAGCCTATACCTGGCTAGCTCTTTGCTACACATCTCACCTTTCAAGTAAGGCATCACGTTCTCAACCCAGAAGGTTGCAGGAACATCTAATGATAACAACCTGGCTTTTGAAAATTATCATCTGTTTAAGAAACAACAGCAAGCTATCATGCAGAAGTTATTATTGGAATACTACAGTGTGTAGATTTTGAGGTCTTGACTGTGATCGCACTTAATTTCCTCCTTTGATGCAACTGAAATCATTAGCCATTTTACTGGAACATAAATCGTAGTCTAGTTAGAAACAGAAGAGAAGTTAGTGAGGAAAATTTCTAAAGTGTTCTGACAGCCAAGCATTAGAAACACTTTAGGAAAGCTAGCATACATTTTCTACAAAGCACAGTATTGTTGACAACAAACGTCTTGGGTATTTGATTAACTAACAAATAGCAACCGTTGTTGACTACTGGAAGCGCTAAAGCAAAATGCTACTGCCCAGCTTTTCAAGCACATACACAGGCATATGTTACGTAGACACAACTCTTCACTAAAATGAAGTTAATGAAAAATATAATTTGGTTGAAGAGAAGGCAACTAACACATGCACACTGCTGAAGCCTTCTGAGACTGCTGAACAAATCAGCATTTAAGAGTCTGACTGTTCATTTAGGAATGAAAAGGCAAACTTAGAAGCCTAACTTTCAGCATAACTAAATGTATACACATGCAGATAATGACCTCAAATATTTGCACGGCTCTTGCAAAGCCGTCTTCCATCAGGGTCCAACCTCTATTGCCCATACTTGGTGCAAAATAAAGATGCAATAATTTGTTCCATAACCTGCAAATTTATTTCCACACTACTAGCCACTGTCACTGAGCATAAAATCTGACATTTGAAAGAAATGTTTAATTAGAACTGGTGCTTAAGTCCTCCACATCAGATATTTCACTCAAAAAAACCAAGTCTTCCCACAGCAGTAAGCAAATATAGCAGGACTGGAAAAACAGCTTACATCCTGCCTAGATATAACAACCAGAAGCTTACAACAAAAACCTTGCGCACATTAGTCTCATAGTGGTGGGCTGACCCTGTCTGGCAATTAAGTCCCACATAACTGCTACCTCAATCCTCCCCCAGCAGAACCTGGGGGAGAGAACAGGAGAAGCAGAAGTCAAAAGACAAAACAAAACTAAGTGATACAAAACACTCACTCACCATCTCCTACAAGCATACTGATGCCCAGCCAGTCCCTGAGCAATACCTACCCACCCCACCCCTCACTTTTTATTGTTGACTATACAGCATGGGATACCCCTCTGGGCAGTGGGGTTAGCCATCCTGGCTGCTTCCCCTCCCAGCCTCTTGCCCGACCCAACCTACTCACTGGGGGGTGGGCAGAGTAAGAAACAGCCAGTCCTGATGCTGCTCAAACACTGTTCAGCACAGATAAAACAGGGGTGTGTAATCAACACAGTTTTGGTCAAAAATTGAAGACATAGCACCATGCTGGCTACTTTCAAGAAAATTAACTCTATCACGCATATGACCAGTACTCTTCTCTTACAAACAGTAAGAAAAATCTAGCCTGGTATGTCCTTCTAATACAAACAAAGCAGATCTAATATTAGCTGACTAAATAATAGGTGGAAGGTTCACTAACTTTGACTAACTAGGCCAGCCAATTAAAACTACAATTCCCTGCTCCAGGCTTATGTACATACTGTATCTGCCTCTGAACAGAACAGCTATCCCTCTCTTCACCTTTTCTTCTACAGCATCCACAATTTAAAACACTATGTCATTGCACTGTTCCCACATTAAAAGGAACAAGTTCTTCCTTAGTACTTAACAGGTACTAACTGTAAACTGAAAGCCTCAGCCACAGACTGCAGATGCTACTAAAGCGGTAGTGCCATTTACGTATCCAGCATAGGCAAAGCAGTTGTAATAAGTGTTTCCTAAGTGATTAGTACAGATCAAACTGGTAAATCCATCTGGCATTTACCTCAGCCTAGCCAATAAACATTACAGCTGCCTGCTCCACTGTGCAGTGTAGAAGACATAATGAAATCACAACATAATATGTAAGGAATGCTTCTCTTGGGGTAGAGGCTGTTGGATGGGGAAGCACCAAAGTAAAATCAAGTGTCTATTGAACTAAAAAACTGAAGTGCAATGTGCTGTGCTGTACAAGAATGGTTGGATAAATAGAAACCTCACAGTATAGCCCATGCACAAAAGACACCTAGCCTGGCAGTTAAGGACTCTGTAAATAATACAACAGAGTATTACACGATGCTATCTAGTAAGACCATACAGGCAGATGACTACGGTGTATAGGAGTAAGCCGCTTAAAATACTTGAGTGCCAATGACGGAAAGATATGCAAAATGCCCCACAGACTACTTTCCCGGTGTGATGAATAAATCCTGTAACATCCACAAATAGTAAAAAGGCTATGCGTACAACAGCTCTCCAGTTTCAAAGATCTAGCTCACAAGGTCCATCACAAACTGGGGGTGGGGGGTGTGTGTGTGAAGGGTTGAAATGCCGGGGGTCGAAGGTGGGACAGACTTGACATGCATAATACTGGGTTGCACTCAGACTAACAGCTTAGTCACAGTACCACACACCTTTGTGCTCCTGCTCATCCAGACTTACTTACAGTGCACTCAGAGAAAGAAAACAGTCACATGCTATTTTATGTGCAATTTTGTAATTTTTAAGTCTGAAAAGTATAATTGAAATCATTCTGCAGTTATGTTTTATGATTATTTCTGAAAGGAAATAAAATATTGAAGTTTATCTAAGATGTGTTTGCAAGCTGGGAAATAACCCAGTTAAAAGTGGCAGACAATAAATTTACTATCTTTTTCTTTCTTTACTAAAGCCATGAGAAAACAGATTGAGAATGTTGTCTGTGTAGGGCAAACTAAGTCACACTTTTACTCCAGACTAGCCTCCCCTTACCTCAGTAATGCAACACCGAAGTGAATATGTGCTGTAGTAATTATTTGCTTTGTGAGCAAGAAAGTCATTCTTGAATGTACTGTCCGCAATACTTAGCCTGGCCAATTTAGCCTTGCAAAGGTGGCCTGTTACATGTAGCTTAACTAACAGAGATAAATGCTGCAGTATTTGAACTAGTTTAGGATCAAAGAACACCTAAAATGACACATCTTTTTCCTTTAATACAAAACATTTATTTTCAGTTCCATGTTTACTTCCCTTCTAGCAATTAACAGCAATACTTTCTTACATATACTTCATGCAATTTTTTTTAATAAAACAGCTTGCTACAGGGAGAGGAAGAAGAGTTACATCTTTGTTTTTTAAGAGCACTTTGAAAAACTGAGAGGCATCACTAGAATGGCTTTGTCTTTGACCTACAACAGACAGCTTGACATTAAGGAAGGTGCTATACTTGTACAGATTAGCCATGCTACAAAAGCAGGGATAACTACACTAGTTGCATGCAGAATCGTGAAATATAAATACCATTTCAACACATAAAGTCAACTTGGATCCAAAATGCTGCTTCCAGATCAGCATGTTCTTCAGAGATCCCAAAAGTAGGATTTACTCAGCAGCACAGTAAAGCACTTTATTGCATCTTGTACAATGCAGAATTTGTGTACTCCTCCTCCAACTCCTATCTCCTGCTAGCCTGTAACTTATGTATAGATATGAAATAAAAAAAAGGACCAAAAAGGTAGGCAACTATGAAAGAAGTAATTTTTTATCACATATGTTACACATTTTGTTGTTACTAGGCCCTGAACGTCTGAGAAAAAGCATGTCTTTGTCAAAGTTTTAGCACATTCATACATCATTCTTCAACTGAAACGTGAATTCCCAGTAGATGCCTCTTCATGTTTCACTTACTTGTCTCAGAAATTTTCCAGGAAAACTTGGGAGCTTTTGAGTTGACATTCAGGATGTTGCTGAAACTTTTTTTAATGAGAGGGAAAAAACAAAACAACTAAAAAGAGTAAAAGACAACACAAAAGAGCACATCTAAAGCAGGCAAACTAGCTCCCTAACAACTGACTGCCATACAACAAAAAAATATAAGCTGCAGGCTTTCACATGAACGATTTGGGCAAAAAGTTATGCTGCAACATTACACAGTCAGCAATAAATGAAGTTTCTGAAGGACAAACATGACTAGCAAAGATCCAAGATAATTCATGTACCTAACAAAGTGATTTGACATTATTTCACTCTCACAAAAGACATTTTAGTCTTACCGAAGTAAGGCTAAATAAAAACAGAAATATTTACTGTTGCAGGAGACTGCAGTACATGACGATTATTTCAGCATACTTACTACATAAGTTTGCTTTCAGCAAATAAGGCATTAGCTACATATCAAATAAAAATTTTAGCTTAGTAGGTGCCACATCTCTATAGCTGTTTCAATTTGTTCAGTTGTGGCAGTATAGGAGCAGCTGTGTGCATTGCTGTATAAGAATAGATTCTCAACGTGTACCTAGAGGAAATTTCAAAAAGGGGAAAAAAACCCAAACAAAAACCACAAAACCTACAAGTACAAAAAACTTATATGGAGCAACAGTTACAGCGCACAGCCACCTAGCAACCTCTCAGTTTTCTGTGGGACTGAGTTACAGATGTCTGTAATGAACAAACTAGTCTGTACACATCTCTCAGATGTCATTTTTAAATAAGCTAACTCTTAATATTTATCAGTCCCTTCTTTCCGTAGTCA
Source organism: Psophia crepitans (assembly GCA_013399095.1). Lineage (NCBI taxonomy): Eukaryota > Metazoa > Chordata > Aves > Gruiformes > Psophiidae > Psophia > Psophia crepitans. The sequence continues at coordinate 68,660 of VWZZ01004607.1, read as the reverse complement.
TGACCTCAGATGCTTCAGTAGTTCTACAGAACAACCTCCTTTTTGGTGTGGCTTTGACATATCCTACCACAGTACTATTTTTAATGTAATACGACAAAGTATTTTATTTCAGTGAGTATTTTTTATTCCTATAGCAACAGGCTGCTCTGCCTTAAGCGGATGAACTTGACTCCCTTTCCCAGCCATGTTTCCGCAGGGTTTCCAAATAAACATAGGTGTTCTTGGGATGCTCTCCAAAGAATTCTAGGCATGTATTTTGTTCCAGTTTATTACCTGCTCCTCCAAGCACATCGCATCTGTCATGTTAGGCAAGCATGCATATTTCAGCACATATCCCTTAAAACCTCTTGAGCTTGGAATGCAGAAATAGTTATGTACACACAAGAAGATAGAAGACACAAGTGGAAGGGGAAATACTAGAAGAAAAGAGCAACCAGTACACGTATGATTTAACTAGGCTGAAGGTAAGTGGAGAAAAAAGCCCAGGAAGCACGTGTGAATGTAGCTAACTCTGTTTCACCACGAAGAATGGGACGGAGGTGTGCTGTATTTGTTTTCGGGCAGGCAGACATTCCCATCACTGAACCCATACTGCAGCAACAACTCAAAAATTTTACTGTGGTTGTTACAATCACCACATTATCCTGAAAGCAGCATTCAGATAATTACCTAACAATCTCCTACAGACACTGGACTGATGAATCCATCACTACTTGAACCTTCTTGGAAAACTGTTTTCTAACAGTAAAGGCTCTGTCATCTACACTTACAAATTGTAAATGGTAGCTTCTTACACAAGAAGCATTTTGTGTACAATTTACAAGGTGTTAGACCATATTCACTAGTGTTTAACATTAGAAAAAAAATTACCCCAAATACTGGCAGCTAAGTTATGAATGCAGTTATCAGTGACGTTTCTGAGAGAAACGCTATTTTTAAAGAAACTTATTCTTTGCCCAATTCAGAGTCCTTTTCTGTATATTATTTATTTATTTTAAATGCAAAATTAAATTATTTTATCCTGTTGGAATAAACAGGAAGGATGTCATCAGCTTTAAATGTACTGCTTTTTCGACTGAACTTATAGATCACACACGTGCCTTTGCCTCTTCCTGACACTGTGTAGTGATACAATACTTTACAGACCCTATACTGCTTTTCTCTGCTTGCTGTTACGAGAAAGCTTCACACAAATGCCATGGGAAATCAATTCTACTAGAAGTAAAAACCATATAAAAACCATAACCAGATGTGTAAATTAAGTTTTGCTTACTTATCATTAGAATAATAGAAAACAAAACAAAATCACCTTTGAATATGAGTCCATAGTTTTATACCTCGTTTGAAAAGGGGAAAAAAGTGAAGACAAAGCAGTATAGGTAGCGTAGCTTGTACACAGGGGCACAAGCAGACCCAAAACCAAAATACACACCCTAGTGATTCATATCTAACAAAGCTCAGAAACAGTGTACAATTTCTGGAGAAGCCCCTGAGCCTAGAGATGACATTATCGTTCTTTTTGTCTGATATCTCAACTGCAAAAGCCCAAGGAGTTATGGATATCTCTGCCACTGTAATCAGTATCTTCTTCCATACAAAGGAGTATTAGATAATCTGCAGTGTGCACCATTGCTGCCCTAAACTGAGTTAGATGATTTATAATTTTGATGCACACCAGTGCAAAACTGGAATTTTATGCCCAAAGTTAACTATTAACTTTTTGCTACACTAGGAAGACTTACACCATATATTCTTTCTAGACAGACAGAATGCTCCCTACCTTGAAATCTTTATAGCCTAAGGCCCACAAATTTGCAGGTTTAGCACACAACTGTGAGTAAAAAAGAGCTGAAACATCACCCAGTTTATCCCACCTTCCTCAAGGCAGGACCTCCTAGGCAATCCTGCCAGACTTCTGTCTTGTCACACCTAACCTACTTTTCCGCAACTATTCAGGTCTGTAGAAAGAGAAATGTGCATATGCACAAGTCTTCAATTCAACAGATGGACACACACAAATACTGTGAATATCTACTGACTTTATCAGGATGCCATGGCCAGGTCCATCCAAAAAATGGGATTACACGATTATGGCCTAAAATACACAACTTGAGAGAGAAATTAAATGTTATTGTTGCAGGTACATAGACAGATATACCCACACGCATTAAAAAACAAATGTTAACCAGGAAAACTATCTTTAACCTATGCATTATCAGCCAGCAGATTTATTTTAGATGCTATGCACTGTCAAAGAACATGGAAGTTATCAGCTTCTCACCCCTTTTATTCTGTCCTCATGAACATGCACAGTTTTAAAAGACTTCCAACCAAATCAATGAACTGGCTTCATTAATTTACTTACCACTAAAAAAAAAAGGCAATTGCCTAATTAAATCCGTATTATAACTCATATCTGAAATAAAGGCATATTACGCTTCACCACACACCACATCAAATTAAACTGTTTCCCCAGTAGGACTGAGTTTCTGCAGTGTGCATGCTTTTTATATTGATTATCTCTTCCAAATGAAACAAAAATCTGACACGCTGGTAGAAGTACACCTTCCTCGATGACTGTTATTCACAGTATCGTGACAAACAATTAAACTATAAATTCAGTAAAACCACGTAATTATACAATACTGCCATTTCCTCATTTTGATACACTTCTCATTACTCAAGGCCTATTTTTCTCATATGTATCTCCCGTAATTTTAAGATGCTTTTCACATGTATTAGTCTGGAAAGGGCTGCCACACATCCCAAAACACCTGAGAACCCCGTAAGTACCACAGTGGCTGACAAAATACGTAGGAGTAAACAAGTCTTCCACATTACAGCCACAGCTAAGTTGTAGGAGTGTAAACATCACAGGTCTACTCAGGCCTCCAAGACAAAGGTCAATGCTGAGTAGAGGCCCTAGCCCTCATCTCCAGGTCCCTGTCTCCCCGTGACCCCTACACTGCTTTCCTTGACACTGTACAAATACGAGAGCCCCTCTGCAGAACCCGCATCCAAAGGGCAACGGAAACTCTCTGCCACACTCCCTAAAATACAAGCACCTTCCTTACCTCCTCCAAAATGCCGAGCCTGTTTCAGCATGCCCCCCTACCCCCAGCAACAGCGCAGTCCCCGTCCCCTGCAATGCCTCTGCCCCAAACCCGCAACAACACGCACTCAGCTGCGCCCTTGCCCCCATCCCACCCGTACCCTCGCACCACTTAGCCCCGCTTTTCCCATCAACGCCCTCCACAAGCCCGCAAAACTGAACGGTGCCCATCAGGCACCCCTTCCCCAGCCCTTCACCCACCCTCCAGCACCGCCGGGACTCCTCAGCCACCCCCTGCCCAGCGCCCCTCACCTCGGCCCGCCCCAGCCCCGCCGCTACGGCCCCGGCCGCACCTCACGGTCCTTGAGGCCCAGGAGCAGCACCTCCTCCATGAGGGTGAGCCGCGTTTCCTTGGAGTCGCCCTTCTCGTCGTCGCCGGACTCGTCCCGGCGGCCTTCATCCTCCGGGCCGCCCCCCGCTCCTCGCTCCTTGTCGGCGGCAGCGCTGCGGGAGGCCTCGGTCCGGCGCTGCACCAGGCCGGAGCTGCGCTGGGTCAGGGAAGTCATGGCTGCAGGCAGCAGGAGGGCAGAGGCCCGCCGCGGGGACAGAGGCTCGGCGACAGCTCGGGAGGTGAGGAGGAGGAGAAGGGACGGGAGTCGCTCCGGCCTCCGCCCTATCCGCGCAGGGGCAGCGGCCCGCCGGGGGGAGTCATGGGGAGCGAGGCTGGGCCGCGGCGCGGGAGGCGGAGGCAGCGGGGGCCGACGTCTCCCCCTGCGGCGGCCGAGCTGGCGGAGGCGGCTTCTCCTCCAATATGGCGGCGCGGGCTGATGTCAGC
>VWZZ01004607.1:50180-64711 GCA_013399095.1 Psophia crepitans | reverse complement strand
TGGGGCGGGAGCGCCGGTGGCCGTTACCGGCCGTTACCGGGGCCGGCCCGGGAGCGGGGCCGGCCGGTGCCTGCTGTGGCATAGCCCAGGGGCGGCGCGCTGCACTCCCAAATTAATGGGTTTTCCCGTAAATAAGTGCCTTATTTACAACCTTAAGGCTGCTTGTTTTCGTTTTTAGCCACAAGACCGTGTCCGGTTGCTAGTGCAGCCCCCAGGAATGTATCTCTGTGCGTATTCCCGGAGGGGGGCTGGTTACCAGGGAGTGCAGTGACAGGACAAGGGGGATGGGTTTAAACTAAAAGAGGGGGGATTTAGATTGGACATTAGGCAGCAATCCTTCCCTGTGAGGGTGCTGAGGCCCTGGCACAGGGTGCCCAGAGAAGCTGTGGCTGCCCCTGGATCCCTGGCAGTGCCCAAGGCCGGGCTGGATGGGGCTTTGGGCACCCTGGGCTGGGGGGGGGTGTCCCTGCCCATGGCAGGGGGGTTGGAACTGGATGGGCCTTGAGGTCCCTTCCAACCCGAACCGTTCTGTGATTCTGTATATACACGTATGATGCACGCTCATCAACCCAGCTCAGGTGAGCTTTCAACAGCCTCGACTTCACCCTGAGGTGGTGGAGTCCCTCTGCTGTCGAAGAGCATCTTTTCAAACCTTTAGCCCTTTTGAACGTGGCACACCAAACCCTCAAAAAACGACTTATCAGGGCTAAATCCCATACGTGTTTCCAGGCAGTGCACTGTACTGTGGAATAAAGGCTCATGCAAGGATGGCCTATACTTTGTGGTCCTCAATTAGAATATTGCATTTGGCCATATTGAGATAAATATAAACATATAAAATATTTATCCAAGATACATATAAAATCTGTGTAAACATAGAATTATTTTTAGTCTTTTTTTTTTTAAAGTGCACCTACTCTACCAAGAGGTCCAACTCACTCTCTGAGTCAGTTTATTCCCTACTGTTTCCCACACCCCCAGTTTTTGCATCACCTGATACTGTGACTCGGTGATCGTATAGCTTCTTCAAGATCACTGATAAGAGAGAACAGCAGACAGGCAAAGCTGATCCCTGGAGGATCTGAATCACTCAAGCGTTTGCTGATCATTTCTCTTCTGTGTTTTGAGGTCTGCTAATTATTCACTGTCCACTTACCGTGTGGCGTTCTGATTTTTTTTAATTAAAGTGTTTTGCTGTACCAGGTCAAATGCCAAACCAAAGCTTAAGTATATGACATCACTGCTACTTTTATCAGACAGGCATTTGCGTAAATAAGAGATACCACAATAGCATTACAGGAGCTGTTTTCTGGAAATGTCTTTTCTGAGTAGTAATTATACCAAAATATTTATTAATTGAGTCCTATATGAGCCACTTGGATATTTTGCTGAGGATTACAATCAAGATGACAGGCATGTAATTAGCCTGGGTTGTCCCTCTTACCTTCTTTTAACGTAGTCACTATCTTTGCTTTCCTCCTGTTCTTTGGAACTCCCAACATGTATTGAGACACATAATTAGAGATAAAAAGAGCTTCCAAAATGCCCTTTTAGAAACCTGTATGTAAGTTATCATGGCTTACTGATACATATTACTTAGCTTTACTACTGCTGCTTAAATTTCTCTTAAAGTACACTGTCAGTGGAAACTATTTAATCTTTGTCCTTTGTGACAATATTTACCTTTTCCCCCGGAATACAAAGCTATTTACTGAACACATTTTTTAAAGCAGTGTTAACAATTCCTACATTTCTTTTTAGTAATATCACTGTTAGAATTTGCTTTGCACCTACATTCAATACGCTGTTTCTTTCTGTGTGCAAAAATTTCTCATCACGTACATTTTCTTTAATTCCTAGATTTAATTAACAAAGCAATATTCTCCTTTCTTATCAATACAATGCACTCTCAGTCTGTTTATTTTCACTTTCCCACTACATTAGTATGGCTTTTTAACTACGTTTGGGTTTTGTTGTGATTACTTTTTTGAAGGGCTAACTGATTGAATGTTCATTAGCAACTCCAATTATTTAATTTTTTTTTATGGGTCCTTTCCTCAAAGGCCTCAAAGGCCTCATTGTTATATACAGTTTTGTGAAAATCACTTTTTAAAAGTAGTAGCTAATTATATTATTGATTTGTCCACTTTTCTGATTTTCACTACAAAATGTATCAAATTAGGATCAGTTATAGGTAAATAAGAATTTTTAGCTTTGTTGATCAATTTAATTTTTATTAGTGGGAAATGTACTATGAAGTTCCTTGCCTTTGACAGTCACTTTTCTGACTTAGAAACTCAGGTGTTTTCACAAACTGAATGGTGTAATTTCAAATGAATATATTTTTTCATTACTAATTTCAGTTCTGATTCTTTACCTAATGAACCTAAACTAATAAGCTTAATGTGAATCAAATTAAGAATGCATATAATTGAGCCATTTTTACCTTTTTTTTTTTTTTTACACCAGCACAACAGCGATAGCCAAAACCAAAATTTGAATGAAAAGGATAGCAAACAAGACACATTTTGGCACATGATTTGGTTGGTGTTGATTCCTTCTACATGGCTGAGAGTTGGTGTGTTAGCAGAGACCACTCAGCTTGTTGAATCTCCATCTAGGAGATCCTAATGTATGTGTCACGACCTTCTTACCTGCAATTTATTTTACAATACCAAGCTGTATTTGAAAAATATTTCTGAGTCATGCGTGTCTTTAGCAGGAGTTCAGAAGGCTGTAATCCCTGACACAGTGTTTGGCACTGGCTGGTGCAATGTGTGGTTCATGTCATTTGGGTTGTCACTGGGCATCTCACTGGGTACAGACTCCCCTTCCTCACCCCACCACAATGCCAGCGGCATCCAGCCCGAATCTTTGAAATGTTCTTTTAAGAAGTAATAATGCAAAAGCATGGGCTGTAGTCTATAAATAATTTTGTTTGGCTTGCAGTAGGTTGACCTTGCAACGCATCCCTGTTTATTCTTAGGCCTGTATCTGGCAGAATTTCCATCAGCGGTTGCCGACGAGTCTAAGTCATCTTTACTAAATGCAGTAGACTGCAAAGGCAGCTAGGTTTTTTGAACTGCTGCTAACCCACTGGGAAGTTGAAATAAAAGGGAAAATAGCAAAGGTGTGAATTTTAGACTCTTACTTTGTGTTGTACTAGTCTGAGTTGCCATGGCTTACTTCACCATGGGAGCAGGGCTTACCTCAGTGATGTCAGCAGAAAAAGTGATGGACAAACCAAGTGCAAATGTCTTTTGGGACAGCAGGTCAAGCAAAGAGTACCTTTATTTAACACCTGAAGCAGGAGGTCACCTGCTATTAACTATCAACATGCATTGTAACTTGATTGCCACGAGTGTGACATACAGCTGGTTAAAGCAAGAAGTTGTGGAACTCCCAACCTGGCAGATGTGCCAGGCTCTGAAACTTAAGATGTGGGGACAAATCCTAGTGCTACTGTCACAGCATCATCACAAGGCCCTGCTGGGCAGATTTCTCTCCTAGAAAGGCGATTAGATTAATAGCATGTGCATGATTTGAAGAGGATAGCAAGAATACAGAAGTTGTTTTCTAGAAGGCAGCTGCTGACTCTGGTACAGCTTCACCATCCCATGGTTTCACCAGTCAAGCTTGTTTACATTCCTGCCAGTGTCTTCCACTCCCTCCCAGTGAAAGTTTTGCCACTCCCAATTATGCCGCTAAAAACAGGTTTCAGGTGGAGCTGTGGCCTGAATCCCTGTAAGGATCTAACTGAAAAACAACAGTCGGAAAAAAAAGGTCATGTTTACTTGTACCGTTTCAGGGAACTACTGACAGGGCAGTCTCACAAATAGACACTGTGTCACTACTGAGAGAGCACTGAGCTCACAGGGAGACAGCAATTTCTGAAGGCCAAACCATCTTTAAAACCATGCCGATTACAAACATGCAGCTGGGGTGCTAGAGTAGACATTAATGTCAGAAAACAACATGAAGGAACAAACTATCCATCCAATACTATCAGTGCGATCTCCAAGAACAGGATTTTCACTTCCAGTAAGAATCCAGATGCTGAGTGGTACAGTGACAAGAGAAGGAGGAACTGAGAGATTTCATAGAATCACAGAATGGTTTGGGTTGGAACGGACCTCAAAGACCATCTAGTTCCAACCCCCCTGCCATGGGCAGGGACACCTTCCACCAGCCCAGGGTGCCCAAAGCCCCATCCAGCCTGGCCTTGGGCACTGCCAGGGATCCAGGGGCAGCCACAGCTTCTCTGGGCAACCTGTGCCAGGGCCTCAGCACCCTCACAGGGAAGAATTTCCTCCTAATGTCCAATCTAATTCTCCCCTGTTTTGGTTTAAACCTATTAGCCCTTGTCCCATCACTGCACTCCCTGGTAAACAGCCCCTCACCAGGTTTCCCGGTGGCCCCTTCAGGTACTGGAAGGCCGCAATTAGGTCTCCCCGGAGCCTTCTCTTCTCCAAGCTGAACAAGCCCAACTCCCTCAGCCTATCCTCATAGGAGAGGTGCTCCAGCCCTCTGATCGTCTTTGTGGTCCTCCTCTGCACAGCTCCATGTCTTTCCTGTACTGGGGACCCCAGAGCTGGATGCGGCACTGCAGGGGGGTCTCACCAGAGTGGCAGAGGGGCAGAATCCCCTCCCTCGCCCTGCTGGCCATGCTGTTTTTGATGCAGCCCAGGACACGGGTGGCTTTCTGCGCTGCCAGCGCACACTGCCGGCTCATGCTGAGCTTTTCATCAGCCAGCACCCCCAAGTCCTTCTCCTCAGGGCTGCTCTCCATCCATTCTCCACCCAACCTGTCGTTGTGTTTGGGATTGCGCTGACCCACATGCAGGACCTTGAACTTGGCTTTGTTGAATTTCATGTGATTCACAGAGACCCACCTCTCAAGCCTGTGAAGGTCCCTCTGGATGGCATCCCTTCCCTCCAGCATGTCGACTGCGCCACACAGCTTGGTGTCGTTGGCAAACTTGCTGAGGGTGCACTCGATCCCACTGTCCATGTCACCGACAAAGATGTTAAACAGTGCCGGTCCCTGTACCGACCCCTGAGGAACACCACTCATCATCGATGTCCACTTGGACGTTGAGCTGTTGACCACAACTCTTTTGAGTGTGGCCATCCAGCCAGTTCCTTATCCGGTGAGTGGTCCATATGTCAAATCCATGTCTCTCCAGTTTAGAGACAAGGATGTCGTGCGGGACAGTGTCAAATGCTTTGCCCTAGTTCAGGGAAGCGATGTCAGTTGCCCTTTCCTTGTCCACCGATGCTGTGACCCCATCGTAGAAGGCCAGCAAATTTGCCAGGCACAATTTGCCCTTTGTGAAGCCGTGTTGACTGTTGTCAATCACCTCCTTACTTTCCACGTGCCTGAGCGTAGTTTGCAGGAGGATCTGCTCCATGATCTTGCCTGGCACGGAGGTGAGGCTGACTGGCCTGTAGTTCCCTGGGTCTTCCTTCTTTTCCTTCTTGAAAATGGGGGTTATGTTTCCCCTTTTTCCAGTCGGTGGGAACTTCACTGGACTGCCACGGCTTCTCAAATACAATGGGCAATGGGACAAGAGAACTGAGCAGACTAACGTGTGGTACTGTAAGTGGGAAGAAACCAGAGTTATTGATCAATGGACCATAGACTCTTGTCTACTGCACAGTGGTAATGTGATATTCTCTCTTTTGGTTTCAGCTGCACCTGTTTCACTCGTGCTGTTGTTCTGGTTACTAAATAAATCCTTCACTAGCAAGTGCAGACCAGCTGGGGTTTTCTTGTGTTTTTTAGGAATGAACTGTCCAACACCAGCAGCAATTTTTTCTAAGTAAAAAGCACCTGCTGATATGCCTCTTTCTTTCCACACAACAAACCCTTGGCTTTGACAGCTTTTAATGCCCAATTGTTAGATACTGTTTAAATTTTTAGTTTACAAAATCAAAATTTGGCAACATATCTGTAACAGTAAGCCTCTTTTTACACCTTGCCTTGGGGTAATTTAAGGTTAATGCTTTAGACTTCTCAAAAATATGGAGAATAACTACTTTCAGTGGTATAGCACCAGCTGTTAACATGGACATCATGCAAAATCAGATGCAGCAACTAATTCAGTAATAAGGTTTCTTTTAAATTCAAGGGGCTTTGAGTTAAAAATGTAGTGCTGCTTTTAATTTTTGTATATAAAAAATCAATAACTTGTAGTTTTTTAGAGACAGAGTGACAGGCATTTTAAGAAGACCAAAGGCAGACATGCAAAAGTGTTATTCATATTTGCTCATTTCAGAATCTTTTATATCAAGTATTTCCAGATCATCTCATTTTCTCATAACCTGCAGAGTGCAAATGATTGCTAATTCCTGAAATCCTTGTACTGTAATCACATCTTCCTCTCAGTGTCCAAGTGATACTGTTCAGTAGCAAGAAACTCTACCAGTTATTTTAATATTACAAACACAGTACTGAAATCCTAAGGACAAAAGTGTCTGTCAGGGTGCTGTTTGTAGTGAGGACATCCTTTCATTTCTACACAGGGGTCCACTTAAGCCAGCATCACTAGGAAAAATGTGCAGCTTTCTTAACAGATGTTCACTGAATAAAATGAGGCCCACAAAGCCTCCACCAAATCTGAGTCTCACTGGTATTTTGGAAAAATTGAAAGTGTTCGATGCAATGAATTTTATATAAATTCAGTTTTGAAAAATCTTTATTTCACTTCCTAATGTAATAAATGCTTTACTATTCGGTCCTTTTCAAGTATATAAATACTCACAGACTCATTTAAAAAATACATAGAGCCAGATGGTGCAAAGAAATTGTTTCCATGGAGTTGTAATTTACAAGATAAATAGTGATTAGAACAGTACTCTTGTTGAATTCAAGAGTACTTATGCTTATTCAGAAGTCTGTGTAGAATAAATATTGATTGATTTTGGTGAGTTTACACCCTCCCATTATGACCAAAGACCCAAGCAAAAGAATCAAATAATGAGTGGTAATTTTAGAACACAGTAAATGTGAGGCAAACTGAGCGATGGGGTCAGTCAGGGAGAAAAATAAGGATTCCAGCAACTAGTGGTCTATCAAGTCAGCAAAGGTGTGTGAGCAGCTGGGACAGGGGAAATGGAAGAAAAATCTAGAAATTTTTGTCAGCAGCCATCTCTGAGCCTCTGTAAAGGCTGTTGTAAAGGAGATCATAGAATCATTAAGGTTGGAAGAGACCTCAAGGATCATCCAGTCCAACCATCCCCCTACCACCTATTAACCACTAAACCGTGTCCCTAAGTACCACATCCAACCTTTCCTTAAACGCCCCCAGGGACGGTGACTCCACCACCTCCCTGGGCAACCCGTTCCAATGCCCGACCACCCTTTCCCAGAAGAAATTTCTCCTCACCTACAACCTGAACCTCCCCTGGTGCAACTTGCAGCTGTTCCCCCTTGTCCTGTCACTAGTTATGTGTGAGAAGAGGCCAACCCCCAGCTCACCACAACTCCCTTTCAGGTAGTTGTAGAGGGCAATAAGGTCTCCCCTGAGCCTCCTCTTCTCCAGACTAAACAAGCCCAGTTCCCTCAGCTGCTCCTCATAAGACCTGTGCTCCAGCCCCTTCACCAGCTTCGTTGCCCTTCTCTGGACACGCTCCAGGGCCTCCATGTCTTTCTTGTGGTGAGGGGCCCAAAACTGGACACAGCACTCGAGGTGCGGCCTCACCAGGGCTGAGTACAGGGGGACGATCACCTCCCTGCTCCTGCTGGCTACACCATTCCTGATACAGGCCAGGATGCCGTTGGCCTTCTTGGCCACCTGGGCACACTGCCGGCTCATGGCCAGGCGAGCGTCAACCAACACCCCCAGGTCCTTTTCCTCCACACAGCTTTCCAGCCAGCCTGCCCCAACAACCCGAGTTGAAAGGGACTCATAAGGACCATCAGTCCAACTCCTGGCCCCACACAGGACCAGCCCAATCAGAGCAGATGACTGAGAGCGTTGTCCAGATGCTGCTTGAACTCAGCCAAGCACGGTGCAGTGACCACTGCCCTGGGGAGCTTGTTCCAGTGCCTGACCACCCTCTGGCTGAAGAACCTTTTCCTGACCTCCAGCCTAAACCTCCTCTGTTGCAGCTTCAATACAGCTGCATTTTCAAGTTACCTGGCTCCTCAGATATCAGCCAGGGGCATTGGAATCTCTGTTCCTGGCAGAGGCTGCGTACCCTGCTTTTGCTGGATGGTTTATACTGATGGCAGCCAGCAGGTTGCATGATCACAGTGTACACCAGGAGGTTTTTAAGTTTGGCACAGGTGAAAATACCTCCCATCATACTTTCTATCCAGGGAGCAAAAAACATTGATAAACATTTGTAGATTAAGCATGCAGACACCTCTGGGTTACACTTATTTCTCATTCATTCAAGAGTCGAAACAGGATGGGAGCAAGTCTAATGTAACAAACCCCATCATGGCAGGGGGTTGGAACTAGATGATCCTTGTGGTCCCTTCCAACCCAAATAATCTGTGATTCTATGATTCTGTATTATCACTAGATCATTTCTATGTGGTGGCATTTAAAGAGATTTCACTGACTGACACTTTACCATCCATGCAAGCATCTGTTAATACGTTTGACGCAAAAGAGCTGTTCTTCAAAGAGAACCTCTTCATAGGGGATATGCAAGGAATTTTTCATTTAAATCTACACTGCAGACCACATTCTTAGTTCAAATCAAAACAGTAATTTGAAAGGTTGGAAAAAAGCCATTAAGGATGTTACAGCCTGACAAGCGTTTGAGCATTAAACACAACATTGTCTCTGAGGTTAGCCAGTTATTTAAAAACTTGTGGCTGTCCACTTAAGTAAGTAATTCTCATAAGTACTGATTGCATTCAAGAGTTCATTCATGTTCTATAAATATGTAAGAACTTCTGCTATGTACTTACGTAGCACCAAACCCAAGACCACCTGCATGTGACTAAGAATGTACAGTACCCTGCCGTGAGACCCAGAGCAGTGTGATTCCAGAGCGTGTTCAGTCTTTTAATGCCAGTATTTGTGGCAACCAGAGTGGATTCAGAGAGAAACCTGACTAGTAACCAGGAGACTCGTGATAAAGCAATAATTTTACAGTCAGCCTTGTACATCTATCGCATGCTCATGGTTCTGCTTTTTAGTGGATTTTTTTTTTCTCCCTGAAAACTAGATTGAGGAAGAAAAGAGGGGATTTAAGGCTTCCCTCTTGAAATCTAAAAGAGCTATAGCAGCACCAGAAATACACCGTATACCTGGAAAGGTTATATGGCTCTTTTCCTTGGGATCCCATAATGGGGACAGGGGAACTCACTAGGCAAATGCCTCTCTGACTCCAGAGTGAACTGGCAGCACTGGCAGCTGAATACGCTTCTCTGCATGCCCAGACATGCAGCAGCACTGGGAGAGAGCCAGTGAGCCTGACAAAAATAGCGTTGGAAATCTTGGTATGAGAGAAGTTCCCCCAAATAGTTTTCTACACCTGGGAGAAAAGGAAAGATGGTAAAAAAGTGCATGCATCTCTTGTTCAGTTATATGAACTGTTGTTTTGCTGATGGCCACTTACTTTTGCATTATCATCTCTTTTTTTTTTTTTTAATGTACTAACTTATCACAAAGGTTAGCTTAGAACAGGGTGGGAGAAGTGTTCCTTCTCTTGAGTACACTTACCTAAACTGTAACTTCAAGCCAGGACATTGATACCTCTCTGCCTCAAAGGCTCACACTTTGATGGCAAGTGACCATCAGATCACTTTCCCATGAGGATGCAGGCAGCTGCAGGACTAGCTACAAAACACAACCTTCCATTTGGGCCTCCCAAAAATCTGCTTCCCACAGGGACCATAGGCGGTCTCATGCTCACAGAAATAAACTATGTCACTGAAGCCAGGATTAGACCTTCAGCACTCCAACGATTACCCGAAGGAGGAGAGAGAAAAAAGGACTAGCAGCTGAATTACTGCCTGTTGCAAATTAAGATGGAAACTAGAGACAAAACCTTGGTAAAGAAAACCAGCTGATGACTGGTAATAGAAATATATCCTGCAGCCTAAGAAGGTGGCCCTGGTGTGGTCCAGGAACCCCTGGACAAACACTGACACATCTGCAAGGGAGGCCCTTGGCTGCAGCGGGGATGAGAGAAGCTGCACAGCGTGTCAGTATTTTCATCTGCACAGACAGAACGTCAAGACCTCTGTCTGATTTATAAGTCATCTCTGAAAGAAGACATAAATCTCTCTGCTCTTGCTGAGGTACAACAAATGGCGTCTGAGCCTTCCATACTGAACGCAGAAGTGAGTCAGCCATCTGTGTCAGGGTGTCCTACTTTGTTATGTACGGTCTTTTCTCACTAAATGTTTTCCCTAATGTTTGACTGAGGAACCAGCTTAATTCTCTTTGCCAAAGGATAAAGCAATGATTTTTACTTAACGGCTGTTTACTGCACGGTAAGTCCTCCAGAGAGAAATTTTTTTTAAAAAAAGAAAAATCTTTTAAAAATTCCCCAAAACTAAAACTAGTCTCGTTGTTCATACCCTACATTATGGAGCAGCAAACGCAAGTCCTGTCTTTCTGCAGAACACCCGAGCAGAAGACACTTCAGCTTTTACTGGCCTTAAACCTCAAAACACACCTGCGGCCGAAGTACGGTGAGGTGATTTCTCACTGCCTACAACAGGAGAGCAGGGCCAGGCACTACGCCAAAGCAAAGAAAGCACTCCCTATCCTGGAAGCGTGGTCCCACTCTGAAACACAGCCCTGCAAAAAACAAGTTTAGGACTTTCCGTCTTTAAATCAAAAGGGCTCTATTTTCCTAGCTGCAAACCCGGCCTGGAACTGGAGAACCAACTTGGCACTTCACCACCAGTCATAAACAACCTGCGGCCAAAACCAAAGCATGACTCAATCTGCACGACCCCGGGACTGAATTGGCCTCAGGTATGAATGTCACGTTTGAAAACGTGTTCGCTGGTCATTGTTAATACAAGGTTAATACCAGGTACTGAGTGTTTCTAACATCCTGCTTTCTGACAGGAGTTATTTCTAATGATTCACAAGGTCAGGCTGCTCTTAGCTATACTTCTGCAATGGAAGTAAAAACCTGAGCAAACCATTTTTATGAAGGTGTACTCCAAGCTGACAAGTAGCAGAACTTAATTTTGCCTGAGGACCCAGGGCATGGAACATACAGGAGGACCAAAACTGTGTAAGAAAGAAGATAGCATTTTTACCACTTTCCATTGGCAAGACCGTATTGGAAAGATACTGTAGCACAGAAATAATTTTGAAATTAGAAAATACATAGATAAAACTACTTCAAAGTAGACTTTTTTATTATGGCACTTCCAAAAATTAAAAAAAAATAAAATATCAAAATTCCTAGGTCTGCTCCGTCTGCCAGTTTCCCTTCTACAGGAAGGGATCTTTCTTAACCTGGGCAGTTGGCCAGCTCAGAGCCCGATAGGTGACTCCAGTTAGGAATAAAGCATCTTTGACACAGTTCAGTTTATTTACAAAAATATACAGCCCTGCTTCTTTGAGCACAGTATAAATCAAACAGCTGGAGACAGTTTCTTTAAACATAGCTCTTTCAGCCAGCACCTGAGCCAAGAGCCCTTTGCGATGCTTCCCCTACCAGTTCTCCACAGAGCAATACATTCCATGCTCCTCACCACCACCAAGTATGTCTGAAAATCTAATTAATATACCAGAATTACTGACGAGCTGTTAACGCAGTGATTGCCTGCCCCAACGCAGGGCAGGCTGCTTAGGCTTCCGTACCTTGGCAATGAGGATTTGGTGACAGCCAAGCTGATATTTCTCACTTACTAGTGCAACATGTACCTTTGCACAGCAGGCCCAGGGAGACATTCAGGAAATCTGGAACATACGAATCAGTGGGTGATTTTAACTGAGCAAGATTTTCCTGCAAGTGTAGCTATCTGGGTGGCAAATCAAAGGAATTGAACAAAAACTAATATGGATGCTTGAAATACCTTTTCTACATCTTTCAAACTCAGCCGTACATAAAGGGGCTGAAAATCTCACCATATAAGCTTTCTGAAAACTCACAGCCAAACAGATTCTGTTAAAGGGTAGAGCTGTTTAAGCGTTTGTGGTGGCTGACCCTGGCAGGCGCCCACCAAAGCCGCTCTATCACTGCCCCCCTCAGCTGGGCAGGGGAGAGAAAACACAATGAAAGGCTCCTGGGTCGAGATAAGGGCAGGGAGAGATCACTTATCAATTACCGTCATGGGCAAAACAAACTCAACATAGGGAAAATAATTTGTTTTGTTGCCAATTAAAACCAGAACAGGACAATGAGAAATGAAACCAAATCTTAAAACACCTCCCACCACCCCTCCTTTCTTCTCAGGTTCAACTTCACTCCCAAATTCTCTCCTTCCTCTCCCCAGTGGCACAGGGGTGTGTGGAACAGGGGTTGTGCTCAGTTCGTCACACGTGGTCTCTGCCGCACCTTCCTCCTCAGGGGGAGGACTGCTCACACTCTGCCCCTGCTCCAGCCTGGGGTGCCTCCAACAGGATCACAGAATCACAGGGGTTGGGAGGGACCTTGAAAGATCATCTAGTCCAACCCCCCCTGCCAAGGCAGGGCCACCTAGAGCACATCACTCAGGAACACGTCCAGTTGGTTTTGAATGTCTCCAGAGAAGGAGACTCCACAACCTCTCTGGGCAGCCTGTCCCAGTGCTCTGAGACAGGAGACAGTCCTCCACCAATGTCTCCAACGTGAGTCCTTCCCATGGGCTGCAGTTCTTCATAAACTGCTCCAGCATGTGTCCCTTCCACAGGGTGCAGACCTCCAGGAACAGCCTGCTCCAGCATGGGTCCCCCAGGGGGTCACAAGTCCTGCCAGCAAACCTGCTGCAGCCTGGGCTCCTCTCCCCATGTGCCCACAGGTCCTGCCAGGAGCCTGCTCCAGCATGGACTTCCCATGGGGTCACAGCTACCTCTGGGCATCCACCTGCTCTGGCCTGGGGTCCTCCACGGGCTGCAGGGGAATCTCTGCTCCCCATCATCCTCCATGGGCTGCAGGAGGCAGCCTGCCAGACCCAATACAGTGTTTCTTTTCCCTCATATATCCATGGAAAGAAGCGCTAATCCCTGTTTCCTCACTTAAAATACTTCACGTGTATTTAAAAATTCCTTTCCAGGCCTGTGATGAAATTTCCCTTTTCATCTCTAGTTCAGTACACTTAGATGTTATTTAACTAATTGGATATCAATTTGCTAAAGAAATTTCTTGGTGAGAGAACACCTGTATACAGGTGTCCTCCTCTGACAAATGCAGATACGTAAGTCAATTTTCCCTCAGCGCTAATTACAGCTGGAGTGGTATTTGCCTTGTGAGGGGGGGTGTAAGCAGCAGGTTGTGCGTTAACAGCTGAGAGGGAAAACGATCAGAAAGGGGAAGGATGTCTACCAGCCTCGACAGACCATTAATGTCAGCAGCCGCCACCACTAGGGTTATTGTTACTTTAATAAGATCCAAAGACGATGAAGAAATGTTTATGTTCGGTCATTTCCTGCTGCCCGAGTCTGTGTCCCTGGTAATTGTGTTTCAGCTGTTTCCAGCATCCGTTATTATCTGCACAGCTCCAAAGGCTTTGCATATTCATGCAGCCTCCACTTAATAACAAGACATTAAGTAATGGCTGTACTATTACTTCATTTCGTTTCAGTACCTAGCCCTTTTTTATCATCGTCTCTGCCAGAGAGCTATTCAGCTGCAATTTGAATCACAGAAAGGGCCACTGCCTCAGGAGCGACACTAGGTGGATCAATATGCCCAGAAAATGAGGGTGTCTCAATCAGAATGGAGAGAGCTCCATCCTACACCACGGAGACAGATAATGGGCTACACATGGGCAAAGTACATCACCCACATTAAACCTAAAAAACCCGAGAAATAAATAAGTATGGTAAAAAGAGCTGGAGGGGCGGGGGGAGGAGGAGGAGGGTAATCAATCAGCTTAGCTATACGCGTAAAAGAGAAAAACAGGAATGCATCAGGATTCTAAAATCACTTTCCAAGTGATGGTTGGTTTTAGATTACAAGTCAGAACATGATTTTTGCTTTTCAGCAGCCACGCTCAATCACTGCTTAATCACAGCCCGGGCAGCGTGATGGTATTTAAAAACTGCCAGTCCAAACCAAAGCACAGCCTAAGGGACAACAGGCCTGAAGAGCATCAGAGCGTGTTTGGTGGCCATAGATTGAACTAACTGGTTTTGTTTTGTACCGGGTTTGCGTGAGGTTTTGGTAGTGGGGGAGGGGAGGGCGGGATGGGGGGACGGACGGACACACACACGACACACACACTGCAGGGGTGGCTTCTGTGAGAAGCTCCTAGAAGCTTCGCTGGTGTCTGACAGGGCCAATGCCAGCCAGCTCCAGGACAGAACTGTTGCTGGCCGAAGCTGAGCCCATCATCGATGGTGGTAGCACCTCTGGGATAACAGAGTTAAGGGTTGGGGGGGGGGAAACTAGCAGCAGTT
>VWZZ01004607.1:11050-50064 GCA_013399095.1 Psophia crepitans | reverse complement strand
TGGGGGACCCACACTGGAGCAATCTGCTCCTGGAGGTCTGCACCCTGTGGGAAGGACTAACACTGGAGAAGTTCATGGAGGACAATCTCCCATGGGAGGCACCCCAGGCTGGAGCAGGGGCAGAGTGTGAGGAGTCCTCCCCCTGAGGAGGAAGGAGCGGCAGAGACCACGTGTGATGAACTGACCACAGCCCCCATTTCCTGTCCCCCTGTGCTGCTGGGGGGAAGAGAGAATTTGGGAGTGAAGTTGAGCCCAAGGGAAGAAGGGAGGAGTGGGGAGAATTTGTTTAAGATTTGGGTTTATTTCTCATTACTCTGATTTGACCGGATATGAATTAAATTGTCCCATGTTGAGTCTGTTTTGCCCATGATGGTAACTGATGAGTGATCTCTCCCTGCCCTTATCTGGACCCAGGAGCCTTTCATTGTATTTTCTCTCCCCTGCCCAGCTGAGGGGGGCAGTGATAGAGCGGCTTTGGTGGGCGCCTGGCCTCCAGCCAGGGTCAGCCACCACAAACACCTTACCTTCCTACTGTAACAAACAGGTCAGACCCAATGCAACTATAAATCACCCTGTAAGGCCTCTACAGGCAACCTCAAAGCAAAGCTGTTTTGTGTTGTGGGTTTTAATTCTTTTTTTTTTTCCCTCAGAAGTGTTAAATATCTGGAGTTAGCTCTGCGTGTTGTTTACCACATTTTAGATAGCCGCCCATTAGATGTGGTTCCCAGAATTTATCTCATTTTCAACAAGCCAGCAGTTGGAGAGAGAGATTTACTGCACTTGTGGTGCCACCTTTCACCTCGCGCGTTGTAACTGGGGGCTGCCTGTTGACAAGGGGAATTTTCAAACAATCTCCTCCTCCTGTTTCCTCATGCACCCCCGTGGGGCGATTCGCCTCAACAGGCAGACCCGACAGAACCTAATCCACAAACCAAAAATACGTATTTCCATAAAATCAGCTGGCGTCTACAGCAAAGGTGGTGGGAGCGCACCACCGGGCAGGGCACAGCGGGACCCCTTTGGCGGCTGTCTGCGGTGGCCCCATGTCGGGGGTAACCCCAACCCAAACCCTGCTGGGAGAACAGACCATCGTTCCTCAGTCCTTGTGACTCTCCACCGCAGGCATCAGTACAGCGAAGTACCGAAAGCTACAGGAGATGTGCTGCATTAGAAGACACAGCGTGGGATTATCACCCTGCTTTCTCTTTGATGCAGTTTTCGTTTGTGAAAAAAGCCACCGGGAGGATTTTACTTACTGTAAATAATTATTATTATTAATATAGGATGACTTCCAGACCTGCCACGCTTCATATTGGCGTGGAAGTGAGGGACCTTGTGCTTTGAAGAGGCTGGTGAAATAATCTGCAATACATCTTGTCCGGCTTTCAGATATTCCCACCACCTCAGGAAAACGCAACAGGAAACGTGAGTGCGGATGGCAGGTATAAAACCAATCGTTTCCAAACTTAAATGAACAGCCATCAGAAACACATGTCAAGTAAGAGTTTTTTTAAGAGTGAACGCACAGTGGAAAGTCCAGGAGGGGAAACTGGAAAATGCAGGAAGCGGATTGTAGGAAACAAACTGGGTTCATCTGTCCAGGGAACTTGAGCTTGCTAAGGCACATCCTGTTTTGATTGTGAATTGGGGTCATAGTGAAAGTTGAAATATCTTCTTGCATCATCACCGAAACATGAAGCAATGAGCACTTATGGCCTCTGCATAAAATTTGCCTGTCATCACATTCGTGCGTGAGGATACTCTAAATCAATGCTGGCAGAAAGACAGGAAGCGAATCCCACCGACTGCAACGTGAGCGAGCCCACAAAGCTCTGATATTTAAAAGCTTACTAGTATTTATAAAATATGAAGATTTATGCTCTTAATTAACAAAACTGTATATTAATTCTAGCTGTGTTAGCTGTTCTTAATTGGAAATTTTTTTCAGAATAAGAACAATAAGGATTATAGGTGACCTTTCAGAAGTCACACGCATGTCAGCTGATTTCCAGGAAATGCAACGGTTTCCTAGCCTGAATTTTGGCTCCTACAGTATAATAAAAAGTTTATTTCAGAACACAAAGTCAGACACTACCCAATATACAAAAACCAAAATTCATCAAGAGAAAACTGGGGGACCCGGTCTGACTGCAAATGAACAGACTCTCCTATCTGGCAGATGCATTGATTTTAACCTTAAAACTGCAGATTTGAATCATGCCTGAGCTGCAGGTACAGGGGTTTTAGTTTCAAACTAAACCTATTAACTGCTGGCCCAGCAGGTGACAGGAGATGGATGGAGGCAAGACTGAAGGTGCCATGGTATGAGCAAGGGTGGGAAATGCCAAAGGACGGGTGAAGTTGAGCAAACTGCGGTACGGCCAGACAAGACAATGCCGTGGGAAATCAGCCTCGAGTTCTGCTGTTCACGAGATGAATTAACAAACGCACTTCTAGGTGAACGTTATGCCTTAAGCATCCAGGCATAACATTAAGGGAGGTACCTATTCCATTTCACTGGATTGCTGCAGTAAAATACAGAAGCCAAATGCTCGCTGGAGAGGAGTAACATGGTGCAGTCAAGCAACAGCGCTTACTGTTAGAGGAGGCGTCACAGCAGTCCGCAGCATGGCAGCATCCAGCACCCCCTGGCCAAAGCAAGATGTTAGCAGTCCTCTGTTAACCCCTTCTCAGCCCCCGTAACAAGTTTAAAGCTGATACTCTTTACAGTCAAACTTACCTCCCATGCGAGTCTCTCTGGGGCTCAGAACCATCTGACATCTTTACCACGTTCTTCTAGCACAGCCTGAAAAATCCCATTTCTACTCCCTTTATGTTCAGCATGAAGGTGCCCTCTCCACAAAATGGTTTCTCCGCCTCAAATATCAGCAGTCCTCACCTTCTGTGTCCACTCCTGTCCAAGACAACTCTATTATCCCACCAGGTAAAAGTTCTGCCATCCTGCAAGTGCTGACAAAAAGCATTTGTCACACACTAGCTTTACCGTAAAGCAAGATAAAGGACCCAAGACCATAAGAAGCCGCATTTTGCCTCTCTCACCCCCCCAACCACTAAATTAACCCTGGAAGACCATATGTAGCGTGGTCTGTATATAGAATGCTCTTTTTAGACTCAAAACAGTTCACAGGATGGGGTTTGGAACTTGATGATCTTAAACCCAAACCATTCTAGGATTCCATGATCCATCTCCTCTCTGTCCCAGAAAATGAAGTTCATCCCACGTAATTTCCAAGTCTTATGTAACCTAGCTCTTTTAAAGAGAGCACCAGGCAGTAAATATTGCCTATCACAGAATGGTTTGGGTTGGAAGGGACCTCAAAAACCATCTAGTTCCAACCCTGCTGCCATGGGCAGGGACACCCCCCACCAGCCCAGGGTGCCCAAAGCCCCATCCAACCTGGCCTTGGGCACTGCCAGGGATCCAGGGGCAGCCACAGCTTCTCTGGGCACCCTGTGCCAGGGCCTCACCACCCTCACAGGGAAGGATTTCTGCCTAATGTCCAATCTCAATCCCCCCTCTGTTTGTTTAAACCCATTCCCCCTTGTCCCATCACTCCATGCCCTGGTAAACAGCCCCTCCCCAGCTTTTCCGTAGGCCCCTTCAGGTACTGGAAGGCCACAATTAGATCTCCTGAGAGCCTTCTCTTCTCCAGGCTGAACAACCCCAACTCCCTTAGCCTGTCCTTGTAGGAGAGGTGCTCCAGCCCTCTGATCAGCTTTGTGGCCTCCTCTGGACTCGCTCCAGCAGCTCCAGGTCTTTCCTGTACTGAGGACCTCAGAACTGGACACAGTACTGCAGGTGGGGTCTCACAAGAGCAGAGCAGAGGGGCAGAATCCCCTCCCTCGCCCATGCTGTTTTTGATGCAGCACAGGACACAACCAGCACCCCCAAGTCCTTCTCAGCGCTGCTCTCTGTATGAAGTTTCCAGCTAAAGCTTAGAATGAAGGCAGCCTCCACCGTGACAAAACTAACCCATCATAAGACATCTAGAGCAGAAAATATTCTACTACCTCCTGAAAAATCTATACTTCTACATTTTGAGCACGAATGGAAAAAGTTAACTGGAGCAAGAGATCAGGAGACAGAGTTGTCTGTAATTATCTTTATAGAGTACATGTTTGCATTCCAATATGGTGTACATCAACAGCTGAACATTTTCACTAGTGAACACAGTCTTAAATCAAAGCCAAGCAGTCAGAGTACACACACCGATCTTTACGTGTGGGCAAGGCGGACCCACACCTTGTTAAGACGTGACCCAGCACTTCACAGCCGCTGCATGAGCTATTGCTGGAGGAGACCTAGAACAACAGTCACAGGCTTTTAACATTCTCAGGCATGATTTTTGATGTGATTTGCACTAGCGCTGTTTTTGTACAGAAGTTACTAATTTGTAATCTGTGGAAAAATGTGATGTTTAATTTGTACTCTATGTATCACTGTGACCATCTCCCACTTCATGCTCGATACAACGTTTGGTTTGAGAAATACCCCACGGCAGCGATTTCAAGAAGTTGCATAGTTTAACATTGTTAAGAACAACAATCCCCCTTGAAATGGAGGAAGACAAGTACATTGCTAAGACTGAAATAAACAGTGTTTAATAAACTCCCAAATACTGATGTTTTCTGGACTACCTTGGTAACTTTCCATCATCATCCTCCTGCACTGCACTTCCCTCTTTCTTGAGCTGACAGCACCTCTCCAGTTAAGTACACCAGGTCAAAACAACACAGCTTCCTCCCCATAAGAGTTATATGCTGGTAAAAACCCAGCATGTAACTCGAAAAGCTGTGTCACTGCAAATTGTCAAGTGCACTATGATTTAAAGCATCATTTGCTAAATATCACCTTAAACATACATTCTCATTTCAGGACAAATACAAAGTATATTTTATTGACACTCTCCAAACCAGCCCACTAGAGAGAAATGACAGTATTAAAACCAAACAACTGTAAAGTTTTTAGCTTGCATTCAGTGTAAAAACTTGGAGGTATAAACAGAAGCCTGGAGTAAAAATATTAAGTACATTTCCAATCCCACAGTGCAGAAAACCAGTAACAACGGTATTTACTCTACATAAGAAGTGTCCCCATGTTCAACTCCACATATATGTTTCTCTTCTATATAAACTTCTGATAACTTATGTACAAAAAAGATGTCCAACATCTGTTCTTTAATATAAATATGTAATCTTCACAACTGAAACATTATAACAGTTTGATCAAAAGTATAGAAAAATCCATTTAATTTTTTTCTCTATGGCAGTGTTTAAAAAAACCCCTTGAACCGAAATGACCTTAGAATGATAGGTATTTCTTTGCCATAAAAATGCATTGCTCGCTCAACATGCAAACTATTATTGCATACATGAGTCACTTGAACTACAATAATAGAGTCTGAGCAACATGTGCTGGACAGCCCATTCTAGCAAGTGCTAGCTGTAAGATCGTATGTATCACAGAAGAAAGCATACGTACTATTGTATTTTTAAATAAAACACTATGAACTCAAGTATTGTCCTCGCACTACTAAGACTTAAGGCAATTGAGAGCTGGGAAGCTTGTTAGGCATATTTGCATTAAGCTCTCCCCTTTTCCCCATTAATACATTTATTTTAACATATTAACATTTATTTTTAGAGGGCTGCTGATAAATTCTTGCTATACATATTAATACAACTTAGTGTGAGGTGATTAATCAGTAACCCAGCTTAATATCCCCGGTTACACTGAGATGATCTAATTTAAGCAACAGTTTCTCTACCAGCTAAGTTTTCCAGCATGGATTTCTAAATTGGCATGAGAAAAGAGAAAATACTCAATATCTACCTTCTCAGTGTAACTGATTTTATGACTTGCACCCATTCTTGGGCTACTCTAGAATTTAAGGGTTCAAAATAGATTTGATAGTCAAATAATATTCAGCTTTACAAAGGATGATTATTTGCAGTAAAAATACTTTATCTATAAACATACACACAGTAGATCAAAGTCAACAGGCATTTCCTTCATGGCTTTTTTCACTGAGGTACTGTTATAACATCCAGCAACAGGATGCAAGTGCTCATACGCTATGGGCACCACATTCATAAGCTGTACCACCAACTCGTGACAAGTGGCAACAGACTGCAAGTCCAGCTTCACTGCACGATTACAGAAAAAGTTTTCCCTTCTGTGTGGAGGGTCTCAGTGCAAGCTACAGAAAGCCTCAAAGGCAACTGGCGTAAATGGGGAAAGTCAAATGAAAGTCTCACTCTATCAAAAGGAGAAAAAAACACAGCAAATTAGAATCTCAGTCAGGCCATTTTGTAGAATCAACAGCAAACATTTGGGACTTAATATCCCAAGGCAGCAAAGGCGTATAGCACAGCAGCCACACAAAGAGACTTGAAGTGTGTAGTTAAACTCTTGCATCTGATCTTAGGCTAAGTGCATGCACAGGCTTAGAGCAGTCAAGCTGCTATTGTAACACCACACAAGGTGAAGTGCTGCAAGCCAAAGATGGGCACTGTCAGAAAAGACGAGGTTGACAAGCACATGACTTCAGTTGATGTCCTAGTAGACAGAAAACTCCCAGTGACCACAACTTTACTCCTCAGCTGTAAAAAGCTTATTTGTGAATGCACATTTAGTTGCACCTTTCCCTGTTTACATTACATGGGTGGGAAATGCAGATCTATTAAACTCCTAGTCACCTTACTTCTAGTACTCGTAGCATAAGGGGAAGAGGTTTTATGTTAGTGATTGTTGCTGCATATTTAGTATTCCACCTTTACATCAGAAAATGGGGTTTTGTTGTTTGTTTTTTCTTTTTTTTTTTAAAAGTGGCCATATGGCTACTCCAGTTTAGACTTCTGCTTTTATTACACCTACACTAAAAATGTGTTTCTGCAATAAATACTGTTAGAGTGAAACTGAGGTTCAAAATACACTCAGGTAATCATGGCAACTAGTTCGTTCCAACCAAGGTGGTTTCTTTCAACCCCACAAACTCATTAAACAGGCTGCAGATGGCTTCAGTGAGTTCCTTATATGAGGACACAGCACAACATCTAAAACTCAGATCTTAGCCACATAAAATTCATGTTAGTTTATACACACTTTATGACATCACCACTCAGATCAACAAATTCATCATCCCTCTTGACCAAGTCATCTTCATCTTCCAAGTCTTTCCAGGTGCTAGTAGGCAAGGCTGGTTTGATAGACTGTCTCTGAAGTAAAGCAAATGGAAACAGGGATGACAAACGGGCAGAATTTCTCAGCATTGGAACAGAATGTACATCTCCAGAAAGAGCTTGACTATGTTGTTCATCCATTTTCACCTGCAGGCTTTGCACCTCCTCCATCAAGTCCAAGATCTTGGCAGCTGTAGCTATTGCACCACCACCATGAAGCTGGGCTTCAGGAATCCATCGTAAATACCGTTGTGCCCAGACTTTGATTTCAGGGCCATCAATGCGAGGTAACAGAAGACCGTGATAGTCAACAGGTTTACTATGCCAGCTATCATAAAATTCCCTGAAGGTATTGGGAGGTTCATCTGAAGAATTTATGAACTTGCCAATTCTTTTACCCAGAATGTTTTTAATTAAATGATCTGTTTCCTCCCTGAAAAATCCTCTCTTTGTGGAAGGTTTTGTTTGTGTCAATGGCAAAGAAAGTTGCCGTTGATGCTTTAAGAGAAAAGAAAAGAAAAAATATACAGAGATAAATATTGAAAACATCTCAAGAGGAAGAAAAACATAACCTGTATTCAGAAAACACTAAGTCACTTAAACATAGCTACTGCTTTGCTATATAATCTGAAACTATTACTCTTGAATGGCTAACACACCAAATACTTCACACAGCACGGTGTTTCCAGATACCTTCCCTAAACTGTAACTATAGCAATTAAGTAACACTGAATAAGGCATTTTTCTTTGAAAAAGGAGGATTCTTCACATGCATTCAAGCATTAAACTTCCACGTTTAGTTTAAGCTAGGCACACAAATCAAAGAGCACTTGACTTACAAGTTTTTATCCAGGAGTGCCTTGTTGCATCCCATCTTGTAAGAGTTCTCTGATCTGTGTAGATACTGACAGCATCTTACTCAAGAATGCTTTGTACAGAACCAAATTTAACCAACAGGGATATAACCATCAAAAGAGGCTACTCCAAACTAACTTTTCCTACTGAAGGGGTTCACCCATAATCCTCCATACCCTAGACACTTTTTGGTGGCAGTGGTCTCCCTCCCGCTCCAAATGCACACACACACTCCAATTACATTCAGACAAAATTGAGACAACTGTAGACCTGCTGTATTTCAGTTCGGTACTCTGTGGAACAACAAAATAAACTCGTTTCAAACATGTCAGTGCAACTCACCTGGATGTTAAGTCTAATGAATTACCACTACACCTGCACAAAAGTATGAAGAAAAAACCCCTCTAAGTTCAGAGATATGCACAGCAACTGCAAAATGGTGATTTATAACTGAGGTGGGTTATATCCAGGTGAGTCTGAGGTGTACATGTACTTTGTCAATGAAACAACTCTGCACCAATGCTTCCACTGGGAGTAGATTTGAGTAGAAATTGTGCGAAGTATTTTTATCATTTAAAAAACCCGTTAAGCAGCACATATCTTACTTTGAATCGTGCAGTTTTCCGTTGACTTTTATCTGGTTTTGGCTTCTCTGCATAAAGAGGGTTGTTCAGGAAAGCCTGGGCCTCAGGGTCAAACTGCACAGACCAGTCCCACACAGTCAGAAATCTGAAAGGACCGCTTTGTGTCTTGAGGCTTTCACCGCTCTGCCAAAACAAACAGATCGTAATTAATACTGCTAGAAAGGAATTCTGACCAAGTTAAGGTGAAATTAAGAAACTGTTTTGTTTTTTTTTCTTCACAGAAAAGGCCAGAGCTGCAACATCACTCATGATTTCTGTGTATTTAATAACTAAGCATTAGATGCAAGTGAGTACAGACACAAAGGTTATGTATGTATTAGCATCTGTAACTTCAGACAGTATTTCATTTCAACAGTGCAACGAAACAGCAGTGAAAATGCCTTTTACAACTGAAAATAAGATTAAATAATCTAAGGAAAAAACGAGCTCTGAAAATACTAGGAGTATAGAGTAGGACAGGAGATAGACACTTGAATTGTTCAAGCACAGGCGGCATGTTGGGATTGTAGAATAAATCTCTCCAAACTTCAAAAGTTAGCTGCAGCTATGCAGTGCTGCCAGTTTAAATTTTATGATCAACTTATATGCAAACAGTCATAGCCGCTTTTTTATTTTAGTCTCTCTGCAGCCTTGCAGAGGATACTCCCGTTGCTTCCAACTTCTTAGGCTAGAGAAAAGCATGAACCAAATGTAAATCAACATTCAGGAAATGTTTATTCTGGAATACAACAGAATGTACTATGCAACAATTTTGTAAATAATTTATTCCGCAAGACAGCAGGGCATTCCTGGTGCTCCATTTCCATTGAAGAGCAATAAACATGAACCCATAGCCACACATTAGAAGTAATATCTTTCTGAGTTATCGTCCTTTTGTCATCATGAACACCTGAGTCCTGAACACGAATCCTTATGCCCACAGTTGCACTTAGTCATGCTTCAAGACACCACCCTTCAAATGAGTATGAAAAAACGTGCTGCCAGGGAGTGTTCGCAGCTTGTTGGTCTAACCTGTTCAATTCATTGCATCCAGGAAATAACAAACCCTTACCGCATTAGTGTCTTTTTGATGTTGTGAGTTGAAGAAGAAAGTGCTGAAAATAGGCACATAGAGGCTGTCTGATAAGACAGTTAAGTAAGTTTCTGTGAACTCAAATGCTGGAGGATACTGTTGTACCAACTGCCAAACACAATTCAGCAGGAGCAGAAAAACAGGAGCCTAAGTAAAGAAAATATTTTTTTGTGAAACTGATGCAATAAGTTCCACCATGCAGACTACTTATTTTTATAGCATTTAGTGTCTCCAAATACAAGTCTTAAAGAAAGCAACCTGGTTAACTACAGAACTGCTGCATATAACTTTGGCTGAACTCTGAAATATCCTCTGAGCTACCCTTGGCCAACTGTTGACAGAAGACATGAACACTTTTTAACATGAATTTGCACACATTAACTTGCTATGAAAGTTGCTGCTACACAGCCTTTTAAAGCTGGCAAACCAAAACTAGTTTATAGTAATTCTTGATCAGAACTAGTCAGTTTATGCTTTTTGTTTCTATTCTGTATAGCAATCTGATCTAGTCCCAAAATATAAACAAAAAGGAAGAGGTGAGTGCAATATTTAGCAAGACAGTATAAAGTTAAACTCTAGATGTGGTTAAGAGCAAGCAGGTCACTCGAACTATTTCTATGGGCATTACTACCATTTAGCACAGTTTAAAAGGACATGAAATAAAGGTCTTTCAAAAGACTCCAAGACTGAATGGAAATTTTACATTCCTTCTCTTTAGTTATAAAGACATCGCTAAACTCTAAACAGCAAAAATAGCAAACATACAAAACATCAACCCATAAAACAAAACATAAAATTAAAGATCCTCAGAGGAATTGGAATTTCTGACTGACATGTAAATCCCTTCTTATGCCAAGTAAACTTTTAAATAGTAAGGAAAGTAATAAAAAAACCTCATACCTCTTCTTTGTCACTTTTATGTAAGTGGTTACAACGATCCAAAAAGCCATGTCCTCCAATTACCCACTCCTTCTGAATAAGGCTCTGAAACCCTGACTTTGTTCTGCTGTATGAATCCATCATCACTTGAACCAGACTAGAGATGACACAGCAGAGATCAGTAGCACTCTCTTCTACAGAAGAGAACAGAAACCACACTAAGCCATTCCTAAAATTTTGGGTAAGAAAGCAAAGTATTGCTAACTTCACATAAACAAAATTGTATTTCAAGATCAGAGAAGTATACAATTTCTTGCAAGTGGTGCAGCATAAGATGAAAGTTAATCCACATTTTCAACAGTTTCCTTTGTAAAAAGGTAAGGTATCTTGTACACTTATACTAGGATAATACTTTGACAACAAAACCTGCAAAAAATAAGCTTTTATATATCCTTTAGTATCCTACAATGCACACGCTGTCCCTTCTTCTCTATGCTACCAGGCCAGCTATCTGCCCTTACCCTTCCTATCCTGCACGCATCTTTTCACAAGGTGTGAAATTGCCTCCTCATGCAACAAGCATTCTTCACCCTTTGGGTGACTTCTAGAAACACCTCTTACCCATGCTAGGTTTCTCAAATGGCAGTGTGTGGGAAAAACAGAGTAAATTACTAATCCACAAATAGCTTAATGGTTAACATTGAGTTTGGTTTTTCATGTGATTACTTTAGCCAGTCTAGGAAAACAAACAGCTCAAGATGCGTACAATAAGTGTATTCTTTCATGCATTTTTAATAAATAGACTACAGAGTATTCAGTGTATATCTAGAACATAAAAACATCCTTTTAGAAAGTTTTCATGGTCCGCGTTCTTGGTGTAGGTGCGTCCCTCCACCCCCTTAAAGTACAGCAAAAGGTTTATGAGACCTTTAATAAAGTAAGTTAAGAAACAGGAATGCATAAACAAGAGGTAGCATGACTCTCCTGACAATTTGTCAGCAGCTCTCTCATGCATAACATATTTCTCTTAGCCTGAAACTATGCTTACCATGTTTTTTTTTAACCATAGGAAGGATTTTCAGGAGTGAGATTTTGGTGTCTGGTATTTTGAGTGCTCTATGAATTTTACCAGTGTCTACCATAATTATAAACTTACAGCTTAAGCTACATGTAAAGAAATTCAAAAGATTTTTTTTAAAAAAATATAAAGGATAACCTCATTAAATTCTTACCAATAAGGAGAACGTTTGTATGCTGTCTTTCCAGACACTCAGCAACTTCTATTGCTTTTTTCAAAACTCGCCTGTTGTGGTACAGGAAGAGATAAGTGAACATTTTCATAGCATTTTTACAATTCAGTTTCTTAAATTAGTTTCTCCTAAAAGGGGTTAGAATGTCACATTACTGAAACTTGACTTTAAAACAACAAACCATGCTCAACTTGTGTAAATGAAGAATTGTTTAGCCTCAAAAGCAATCTTTCAAGAGGTATCTTTATTTGGCCATTGGTCATGCATTTCCACTTGTTATATTTGTACACGTGTAATACAATATTTTATTCTGAATCAACAGCAGCCACCACACACAGACTAAATATTACAAGTGCTAAAAGCCAGATCTTTATCCTGGAAAGAGTCAACATCACCACACTTATGTTCTACTACATACTACATTTCTCCCATAATCTGGTTTTAAGAGGCAGAGGGAAGGATCAGCAATCAGATCTTGTAAACATGCAGACAAAATTTATTCAGAGATTGTCATTACACAAGGAAGACTGAGTGGAAATAAAGATCACATAAAACCAGATGTTACACTGTTGGTTTCTAGACCTAACTTCATGAAGTTGTTTTTTTTCAGCGAAAGTGTGCACATAAATTAGGATTCTTGTAACTGCTTAGGTCACTAACAGAAGCTGACAGTTTATTTCGTAAGTGTGGAGTTGTCAGATTCTTTGTTCTAGCATCTAGAATAGCTGAGGAAGCATTCCTACTAACTGCAAGAGCCAAGAACAGGCTGATCCAGGAAACAACTGGATCCAAGTATGGAAATGACCAGTCGCAAAACAACGTAAGGATAGGAACTTGGGCTGGCATTTACTTTAAGATACTTGTAATCTTAGTTATGTCAATGCATTTCTCAACATGTAATCTTCACTAGAAGATCTCATTCAACATACATTTAAATTCTGTGTTAAGGGATGAATAACAACCAATAAATATTGATAGTTATTAGGACTAGAAAGAACTGAAGCTGACTGCAGAAGACTGCAGAAGCACTTCATGGTCACAAGCTGATCACAATAAACTGGCAGACAATAGAGTTAGCACAAAATAACACTGAAAACAAATAAAACCCCTCAACATTCCACTACAACAAGCCTTAAGTTAGCCAACACCATTCCAACACTTACTCACTGTGGACTGCTGAGAGAAGAAAAAAGAACTTGAGGAACAATCAGGAGAGGAAGGGGACAAAACTGAGAACAACTGTCATTTTATAAATCTTTGGTGGGCTAACATCTTGAATACTGCAGTTCATCCCGTCCTAAAGGATATTACAGAAGTAGAAAGTACAGAAGAGAATGGCAAGGCTAGTCAGAGACACGACATGCAAGAAACAAGTAGGATTCTTCAGTTTGGAAAGAAGGTCACTAACTGCAGGAGGGAAATTACTGGATCTATAGTTTTAATAGGTTTGCTGGAAGAGTTGTAATTGGAATGATCTGCTGCTTCTCACATCCTTTAATGTGGGAGGCTTAACACAAGCCTGCACTGTAAAAATACTGTCTCAGGTTGCAGAAATAAGATATATAAATGGGACCGTAAGTCTCTTAATTTTCTTTCCTACTGGAAATGAAGAATGTGATCATATTTCAAGAAACTAGCTAGAAAACCCACTACAAATGCATTTAACAACAATCCGAAACCCAGAAAGTTACAAATATAGCAAACCTGATTATCTCTAGCCAGTTTGTGCTCTCCAGTAATGAAAACCATTTCACATCAGTTGCCCAGAAGTCTGTACTGTTATCTGCAAAAAAAAAAGCCACCAAAACAAAAAAATTTGTTCACATGTGTAGTGCTGATTAATAGCCATCCATTGTACTACTCATGTTACGAGCTGTTACAGAACCACCAATACTAAGGAGTCAGTAAATCCTAATCACTGTTAAAGTCACCACCCTATAACTAAATGAGGAAGTGAAACAGTCCTACAAACACCACTAAAGTTTTACAGCAGCACAGGCTTTTAGAAAAAGTATGCTGCAGGTTCATAGCAACCAAATCAAGTAAATAAATCTGGTGACAAAATGGGACAGGAAATCAGAACTTTAAGCAGAGGAGATGGTTCTTCCAAGTCCCAGTTGCCTTGACTCTAAAGCATGATCCATATAAAGATTAATAAGGAGGCTGGATTACTGTCATTACTGTTACAGCCAGAAACACAACTGGGTTTTTTTGGGGGTTACACAAATTTATGGGATGTAAGACTATCTAAAAAGATTTTAAACAGTTTTCTCTGCAACTGAAGGGGCATTAAAATACATCAAAAGGGAATATCCAAGACAAATGAGGAGGAATTACAATACCACAAAGTCAAACATGTGAATTTTATTAGGACTTTTGTAGCTGGTTAAATGCAACCTAAATCTCTATTGCTTTTATTTCTATCAAAGCCAGTATCAAGAAACTGGGAAGCTCTTGCAAGCTGATATGTTCAATTAAAATCAGAATACGTTCCCTTTCCTGCTTAAGAGACAAACCTTGAAGCTCAAGGTCTGTGACAGTTCTACTATTAAGGAACAACTGAGATACACCACACTCCCCTCATTCCCTACTCTCCCTCCAGTAGCTTCAGTTCTCTTTTTTTCTGTGTAACTTCTTTTCACCTCCCAATGTCTCTCCATATGCTTCCAATGTTTACTTCCAACACATACTCACTTCTGTCTTGTTTTCTGCAGCTCGCATATATGAACTCCAAGTGCACAGGCACTTATGTATTTTGTTCCTGTAGCTGTTCTGCCTCCATGCCTGTTTGTGCCCCTCATTCTGTTCATTACACATTTAAAATAATTTTTTTAAAAAAAAGCTTTCTTTCCCTGATTCATTTCACCCTGGTCGTAGAAACTCCACAAATAGGTATTAGAATGCATCTTCAAGCTCCCTAGTCAGTTCTGTTCACAGATGTAGTTTTCTTAATTTTTCTTCTGATTAACATCTTCAAATTCACTTCAAGCCTTTAAGTACGATACCCTTGAAAGCATGTACATTACAGTACTTCAAGACACCCTTTACCCTCCAGTTCACCATCTTTATCTGAATTCTAAAATATTCCTTTTCACCCAAATCTCATGTTCCATGTAGCCTACCATCACTATTTGAAAAACCTCTGTCCATTTTGAATCAAGGTAAAATTACAGTATCAAATTCTAGACCTTCAAAACCACCCAAAAAATCATGATACTAAAGAATAGGGATTTCTGTCTTTCTTTCCTGTAGAAATAGCAGGCTTTCATCTATAACACTAACATTTACATTCCATACTGAAGCTTTCTTTACTTCTCTTACACTGTGGATAGCATTGAAGTGTTTTACTCCGAAAAGCTGAGGAGCCACATTAAGTGTGGCCGGCTGTTTGTTTTGTTCATTCATGCTCAACCACAGTTAGACTCAAACACTTCTGTGCAGGCCTCTACAAACAATTGCTTGGTCTGGCAGCTCTCCCCCAGCTGAAGTCATCTCCAAGTCAAAACAGGAACTTATTTTTAAAGGCACAGCAACACACTTGCAGTTTGTTTTACCTCTTAATCAAGGTATTTTGCTTAATAACATCACAATAGAGAGCAAGCTTTCCCTTCCTCCCTATCTTCCAGGACAATGAAGAAATACTCCATTAGGATTTGAGAACTGAAGTGTTTGAAGTCTCATTTAAGGTATGTGGGGAAATGGCATACAATGAGACTTGTGAGCAGTCTAGCAAAACCAGGATCTGACTTTGAACATTTCAAATAAGAGGAATAATTTAAGAGGATTCAAGCTTTCCCCATTAAAACCCTTTTTCAAGCAGCTGCCTACTATTGTGGTTTCTGCTTTGCTTAATGAGGATGTTTATAACAAACTTCAGCTCGGGCATGTGTTCAGGAAATTTAAGTTACACTGGAAGTTACCTAAATCAAATTAAACTAGGCATATTTAGAACAAAAATAATGATTAATTTGTTCAGACTTTGAAAAATAGTAGTAATGTAGTCTGTTCCTGTAAGATTTTAATACTTCTGCAAGAAGTTACCTGATCAGTTATCTCAGACTGCTAGTTCACAGTGCTGTATACAAAGCTTATTTAAAAGCTGTAAACCAAAATGACTTACTGGAATGCAGTTTTAACATATTCCCTTTTGCTTCAAGTAATATAAGACAATTACACAATTATACCACTGAAATATGCAGTTTCCTGAGACAATGTTGAATGACTTAAATTCAAGATTTGCCTTTTTTTCTATAGAAGGGTAAGTAACAAGAAACTACATTAAAATGTAGTTGGTAATTGGTTTTAGCTCCTAAGATTCACTGTGGATTTGACAGTGTACTCTGGAAAAAAATCCTCAGTGTCAAACTGTACCAAATATCTTCTGTATCCTAGACTTCTCTTCAGATGGTTGCTGACATCTTTACTACATATTTACAAGAAACCGTTCACATTCATGTGCAATCAGTATCAACTTACCAGCTAAATTCCATGTACAAAACAAATAGGACCTGGATACTGGCTGTAGGCTACACTGCAAATGTACAGTTCTCCTCAATGATTATCAGTTCTGTTGTGTCCATCATCAATAGCCACAGGTGATCCGCCTCAGTGTTCAGCATCCCACCAGACACAGGTTATGCAACATTTACCCTCACTATCTTGTAGAAGACCCACTGCCCAAAATGGCCCAGTGGCACACTGCACAGTTGCAAGGTGGTGTGAAGCTTTCTTCATGCCAAGAGGTGAGGTCAAAGTACAGTTTCATGATAGCAAAATAGTTAAGGAGTCCCAGAAAAAAAGTCAAAGCCTAGATTGTACTTCCATATTTTTATTCCTTTCAAGTGGACTTACTATTTACAGTAGTGATGTTTGCCCCTACAGTCAGGGTGACAGAGTTTTAAGCAAGCTCATGCTTCATGTTTTGAGAATTGACTAGCTTGTAACAAAAGCTAGGGCAAAAATTAATTCACGTTTAGACTCAGCTCTTGACATAGCACAAAGGCTTAAAAGGTTAACATTTAACATTCAATTTCAATGGACCACAGAAGATTACAAAACTGTCCCATAAATCTCAATCCAGCTAACATTTAAATTCCTTAGTCACTCTATTTTCTATTTCTATTTTCTAATTTTCAGATATTGTGGCTGCTTAGCAAGAGGTAGTAAGTCTAGGAACTACGAATCTCCATTAACATGCCAGTCATAAGCACTGTCTTCAGTTATGTATTTAAAAGTCTGCTTTCAACCACTGTCAAAAGCAAGACACCTACCAGGACAAGGACTGCATTCATGAGACACAAAAGAGCATTGTTATGCTCTGCATCTCAGTGGCTTTAGAGACGAGAGACTAAAGTTTGACTTACCTATTAAAAACAGCTGTTTAAATCTTGCGTATGCAGTCTGGATATCTTGCAGAGATGGAAGGCTGCTTGACAAGTCATCCGTCTTCAGGAGTTCATAGGGAGGTTTGCTAATTGTCTTATAGATTCTAAATCAAATCATCAGGAGATTAAAGCCTTTGCTTCACAAGTCAAACACTGCACCAACTATTATGACTGAAGACAGTTAATAGGCATGGTTTGGGAAACAGCCGTAAGATGAGGAGATATGTGCCCTGGAAAGCTAACGGTCTCCATGCTTTTTTAAATACTAGCTGGACGCTTGCCTACAAGTTTATGACAAGTTTTGCTGCTCTTTTACACCAATAAAGTGATACTTGTGCAGTTATAAATATTACAAGCATTACTTGATTTTTACTACTGCAGTAGACACACCAAAATTACAAGCAGGCTATGTAGAGATAAAACCAGAAAGAGATGGTTAGAAACACTCAAACCTCTGCACAGACACAATTTTTCTCGACTTTTACCAACTAAATTACATTCTGATACCTTGCTGTCAATGCTAATGAAACATATGAATAAAAGAAAGAAGAAACAAGTTGAACTCAAAGAAGACAGTATACCCACCTTGTACTTCCCTACATATCTGCTAATGTTTCCCCAGGAGGGGAGGAAAAAATACCAGGCCAGATGAAGCTTTGGTTTGGACCCAGAACATCCTTCTCATTCAGGCTCCAGTGCTCAGATAAACATCAGCTTAGTAAATACCTCTGTTGTCATGTTGGTTTTTTACTGTCAAGATTTGGGAAAAGCTGCTCTAGCTCATGCTTCAGAAGTGAAGCCTTGCAGGCACTTGCCCAGGTAGGACAGAATACTCTGTTTCCTCTACGTGGTAGCACAAACGCCTGCTTTCAGTGAGAACTACAGAAGTCCACATCGGAAACGCAAGTTACTATTACCTACTGGAAGATGCATCAGACAATAGAACTGAGGGAAAACAATCATTTGTCAGTTACAATACTTCTTCCAAATTGAAGTAAACAATTTGTGCTAGAAGATCTGTCTCAAAGCAACTTTTACAATAAAAGAAGCTGTTGATCGTAAATATCTGCTGTGTGCTTGAGTTCAGCTGACTATTTACAATGGTATGTTAGCACACACTAATGGACAATTTGTAGATATGTTTTTAAATATTAGTGGTTAACCACCAGGACTCCCCAATACTGGCCCAAGTCCAGATAGCCACAGATGAGATCAAAATATCATCTGATACCTTATTACAGCTTACAGCTAGTTTTACTCACTTTCACACTATGAAACAGCATTACACAGAGCTCTGAGTCATGTAAACTTCCCCATTTCAGGGGAGAAACATTAGAGGATCTGCAGGACAGGTCAAAAGCCTTTCCCATGTACATATAATTAATTTTAAAAACAAAATAAGGTTGTAAGAGTCTTATCAAGCTATATTCTGTTGGTTCTGTGCGATTAACAGGTTCTCCATCTATGAGGAGAAAGGATCTAGTGGTGAAGCAGTACCAATGGTACATACTTGCCTGATCTAATAGCTTGATGCTAAGAGAGAAGTTCTCTCCAGGACATCCAACAGGTTAAAAAGAGTCTGAAAAAAGTGCAACAAGTCATTGCCATAACCCTCAGCCAGGCAGCTGTGCTCTCTTGCCCTTATGTTAACTTGGACATTTTTCAGACTGCTGATCTAATTCAACTCACTAAGTCAGCTAAAGCAAAGTGCCATCTGCCATCGCATCTGAAAGTAGCGGTAGTGAACTGCCAGATTGTCTCAGTCATTTTATGTCACTTTTGATAAAGTTATTTAAGACGACAAACCTAGTTCTGAGAAGACAATAGAATTCACAGGGATTTAAAACTGATTGCAAATTCGTGTTTAGAGATGGGAGCCTAGTCTTCACTTTCTTGCAAACACAACTGAGCCCATCAGCTAATGATACTTGAACTGTACTTAACCTACTGGCTTTGGTGCTGCTTTACCTAATCACAAGCCACAGTTTGTACAGATTCATCTGGCATATATACATATCTCTGCAAATAAGCCTTCAGTGATGTTACAGTTCTGCACAATTTACCGTGCTGTTAGGCCAAGGGCTTAAACCCATTTCTACTACCAAAAAACTACTTTTAGATCTAGATCTTGTTTCCTGATGCGTGCAAGCTTAAAGATATAGAATATATGGAAAAAGAGAAGCAAGGTCCATACCAAGCAAAGTGTTGTGGACAGAATAGCTATTACTGACCCATCCAAGAAGGCTTTTTGCGTTTGTGAAGTGCTGTCATCCTGTTCTTTGGGAAATGCAGACATTTTGAGAAGAGCAGCACCGTTATGACAAGACCAACACCAAATCTGCAGAAAGACATTTACCAGGTGATAAAAATTGGTAAATTGTCCTGTACAAAGTATGTGCTTAAGTCACTCAGTGATTACAAGAAATTTCTCTATGCTGTGCTTTATTGTATTTTTGGTGTATTGAATGAACCCATCAGTAGAAGCAAGCTTCTGCATCTCCACCAAACTACATGTCTCAGTACACTGTGTTATCAGTTGCAAGTTTTAAGTTCAGCTTTACACAGGGAAATGTAAAACATCAGATTATACCAGCACATTACTTTCTCAACTGTGCTCATAGGTAAAAAAATCCAACATGATTTGGCCATAGACATTTTGATGAAAGATATGCCACAGCAAGATGGCTTTTGTAAGTAACTCATCTGCCAGCCACCAGTTTCTCCACACAGACGTATTAGTGTTTTTCTTATAGTTCAGCCTTGAGAGAACTCACGATACAGTCATACCTTTCATGTGAGCTACACATAAGGAGTCATCCAGGCATATAAAGAAAGATATTAAACAAGAACTCCATAACTAAATCAGATCACATAATCATTGTAGCAAGTCAGCCCTCGAAGCTTCTTATTTCCCTTTGCATGTAATTTCTTGACTCACACCTACTGCTTGAAGCTCTGAAGTAGAACTTTAAACTCACTTTGAAACTGGGAGTCAGAATAATTTTCATCAGGAATATTACCCAAGTCAAATCAGGAAGCTAGAGTTCTGCTACCAATTTACAGTAGCCAATGGGTGCAGAAATCTCACAAGCATCAAGAATGGAAAGGGTTACTGTATTGTCCTTTCACTACCATCTCAAACTGATTTAACACGGTCAAGCTATTTTGATGGTAGCTCCCCAAAAAGAATTTGGGAATAATTAGAAGATTGCTACAAGGCCTCTGGAACAATGCAAGATGCAATTAAAAAAAACCCAATCACTTCTGTTTCTAACAGCCACTGTAATTTCTCTAGTTGATTATCTGAGGAAAAAGTGAACCAAAGTATTTTAAACTTCACTATCTGAAAGGACAAACTGGGCAGCACAGTATGATTAAGAGCATGAAGTGAATATAGTTTGCCTTCGCAAACTGGATGGACATGCAGCAACTAAGGTAAGACCTCATAAGTGAGGTTAGTTTGCCCCTTGTTTCTATCTACTCTGTCTTAGTGGTTCTTAAACTCTGGTATGAGGTAGGAAGCCAAAGCCAGCTCGCTACAGGGTGTAAAACATTTAACTTCATTTTCTCTTGAAACCAGTAGAACTAGTTTTTCAGCTAGGATATTTGGTTTGGTAAAAACACTGCTTTGGCACAGTCATACTACTTACCAGT
The DNA here is from genome assembly GCA_013399095.1 of Psophia crepitans. Taxonomy (NCBI): domain Eukaryota; kingdom Metazoa; phylum Chordata; class Aves; order Gruiformes; family Psophiidae; genus Psophia; species Psophia crepitans. Next base: position 29,123 of record VWZZ01004607.1, on the reverse strand, counting down.
ACCCAAGTTAGGCAACAGAAGGTATTCAACTGTATCTGCACATTCATGGTCTTTACTTGAATATCCAAATAGCATTTCAAGCCCTACATCCTGCCCCAAGTAGATATCAGTGAATACTGAGTGTCATGAACAACAGGCTGATACAAGTAAGTGAGTGCTGTGAACCCCCATTTTGCTTTACACTGCTTAAGGGGAATACAGAATACTTTGAGCACCTCTCCTTCCAGCATCTATTTCTGCATCTACAGAAGACTAGGTAGAACTGTGAGCTGTTAAAAACAAGTTCTAAAAATAATATGCAGTCACATCTGAAATGCTTGTTGAAATTATGGCTTCTCAGTAAGATTTCTTACCCTTAGTCATGCATGTATACTTACAGGAATGCCTCTGCCTTCATACTTCAAGATACTCTCTTCAGAAATACATATGGGAACAACGAAATACAAGGGCAGCCTAAGAGAATAAAGAAGAAAAAACTTCTTGCACTTAAAATCTGAACAGAGAAAACATTCAAGCTCATTTTAATGATGGTGAGTGTTCTAGCCCACATGATAATTACATATTAACTCTTACAATAATCTTTCCTACCAGATAATTATGTTGTCCTCAACACCTTCCCTTTATTTTCAGCTGGATAAGGTATTTTCTTCCAATCTTGAGCTGTTCATTATTTTTGCTGCAACATTTCCCTGCCTTTCCAAGGCTGCAATTAAGTCCTACATTTAATGGTAACATTAAGACTGATTGTAAAGACTGCCTTAGTTGTCTCTGCATTCTTTCAAAATATACCCTTGTACTACTGGATAACAGGTTCTGTTTCCAGGCCTTGTAAACAGTTTGCATCACAGTTCAAGGATGTCATTTCATGCATCATGAATTTCCAGTATCAGTCAATACTATATTCCAAGGCACACAGAAGCAACAAAGGTAAGTACTTAACCTCAGCTTGTGTCTCTCAGGAGAGAGTTCTAGAATATACAGTTAAGACTTCTTCAAAAACCGGTGTTTGCTTTCAAGACCTGTTAACCTTTCCGGATTTCACTATTGAACAGTAGTACACAAAACACTGCATGTATCCTAAAGGGTTCACCGACAGACACCACTTGGCTAAACTGGTAGAAGTATACATTTCTAACCTTCCACTAAAGGCAATGCAACTTACTTTCCATCAGCACATTTGCAGAAGTACTTTAAATCAGTTACTCTTACCCCATCCATCCCCCTAAGCAAAACAACAGAAAATCTCAAGTGCATGTAACTTGAAATTTTACCAGAGTAAAGGTACAGGACTGAGAAAATGTCATCCTAACCAGGAGGTATGACAGAAGTGTAGGTACCAGATTTACGTATTTTCTATTCCATTTTAAGATGGTATTCTCTATCCTTAGAGCTATTCAAAGCTTGACTGACCAAGGTCTTGAGTAGCCTTACCTAATTTTGAAGTTAACCCTGCTTGAGCAGGAGCTGTGCAAGATGACCTTCTGAGGCCCCAAATCAAAGTATCCCATAAACCAAAACAGAAAACAGATCCTAAAAAAAATCCTGAACTGTGTAATGCTCAGCATCAGAGGTGGCACTGATTTTTGCAAATCTTAATGAGAAGGATATCCAAAGTCCACTTCTAGCCTGGGCAAGCTTACTTTTCAGAGACTCTGTAGCCTTCATTGGTAGTCACTGCTTTGTATTTCACATTCCCTTTGGTCCGTTCCAACTTGTCACGCCAGTCCTCAAGAGTATCAAACATCACAGTTTGGTTTCTTCCATCTGTCAGACATCAGTAATGTTAACTTTGCAGACCACCATGAATTCTAACATGAAAGCATTCCTACATCAAGTAGTTCTCATTAAGGTAAGCACGCAAAACCTTGTGTACAGAAAGGCTTAAGTAAAAGATGAAACACCACTGTACAACACACTGCTTCTGTCTGATCTTTAACAAATCGTCTGTCAAATACTGCTTTCACCAATAACTTCAGGAACAGTTCCTCTTACAGAAACTAATCCGTTCTTCCACACAGTTGAGGCTGCCCCCACATCCAGTCTAAAACCCAGGATGCTGTGCAGCAAATATCATTGTATACTAGTGCAGCTGACTGGCATCCAATAATATAGACTTAAATGTAGAATTAACAATCATACCAAAAGCCTTTCTGCAATTCAGATACTGCATTTCATTCAAAGTTCATTCTTTCATCAAGGGTAGCAGTTTTGCACGGAATAGAAAACTTGAGACACTTAAGTGCATAAAATTGATTACAGCAGAAAATTGACTAAAGCAATTCCATCTTAATCATTTCAGCTGAGAATTTTTCCTGTATTTCTATCTAGCCACCTCAGCAACAGTTACAACAGCCAGTTGATTTAGCCTCAGATCTTTGTATAACCACCACAGAAGTTGCAGAGTAAGGCCAATTGTTTTAGACACCTGTCATAATTAAGTAACCTGCAACATCAGTTAACAGAGCTAGACTTTCCACAGAAGATACAGTGGAGAGTTTCAACTTGCCGTTGTAAGAAGATAAGGTAGATGAAATATTTACAGCTAGAAACAGAACATTATTAGTGAGCTCTAAGGGACAATTTAAGATTTAAGAGTATCAGACCATAAGAGGCATAAAACCCAGTTTCCAAAGTCTACTTGGTTTGCCCTGTAACAACTTCAATAATAAATACCTAGGTCTCATTCTTTATGAATATAGTTATTAAAATATGAAAAAAAAAAGATACAACACTTCAAAGTTGCTATAAAGACTAAGCTTCTCCCACATTTGCTTAGTCTCTACCTGGAAAAGCTTACAGTGTTTCTGATGTTTATAGCTCAAACTGAACACCAGTTACAGATGAAGCCTGCAGAAACTACCTGAGCCAGCAACACACCCTTGCAGCAAAGGCGGCCAACATATGCTTGGGCTGCATGTGGAAAACTATTGCTGACAGACTGAATGAGGTAATCATTATTCTCAGCTCAGCACTGCTGAGGCCATGCCTGGAGGGCTGTGTCCAGTGCTAGCCTCCCCAGTACAAGACAGGCATGAGCCTGCTGGACCAAGTCCAGTGAAGGCCCATTAAAATCATTTAAGGGCTTGAAGACCTCACCTGATATACGAAGAGACTGAGAGCTGGGATCCTTCAGCATGAAGATGAGAAGGCTTGGCAGGGGCACGGGGGGGTGTGTGTGCAAAAAATCTTTAGAGTGTGTATAAACACCTGATTAGGGGCGGAAGCAGGGGAGGGGAGTAAAAAAAGATTGATCTAAACTCAGTGGCATCCAGTGACATGACAAAAGGCAGTGTGCACAAGATAAACTACAGAAAATCCCATTTAAACGTAATAAACTTTTTCACTATGAGGATGGTCACATAATGAAACAGGCTGCCCAGAAAGGTTGTAGACTTTCAGTCCTTGATTCAAAACCCAACTGGACAAGACCCTGATAAGCTTGGTGTAGTAAACCCATCTCTAAACATGGGGAGATGGACGGGAACACAACTAAATGACCTCCAGAGGTTTCTTCTAACCCCAATGATTCTGTAATTCTATGAGATTTTAAGTGTTCAATTAATACCTTGGGTACATCAAAACTTCCTCTGTGAAAGGAACAGGTGTTCCTGGCACACTAGGAATCAGGTTCCTAATTCAAAACAGCAATATTACTTCAGTTGAAATCTGAACTATGACATGCTAGAAAGTGCACTGACAACTTTTTATCTTGAATTTTGGAGCTTACTACATTATTCAGCCAAGTTTGATCAAATGGGAAGATTACGTAATAAGTTAGCTATAAGAGGAAGTCAGATGTCCACTAGATTCTTACTATGCAAACCTATGTTTTTTTTTGCAGTTGCCTGGGAGAAGCACGTTGCTTGCAAATAAGAGCAAAAAGGGAAATACTTTGTCAGATGCCACTGCAAATGTAATAATTTAAGAATTAAGAGCAGGAAGTTTGGTTTGCTGCAATAGTACAGAAAAAACACATCGATAAAATAAGCAAAATATTTTCTAGATGAGAGCACGCTAGTCAGAAACATATGAAAAGCATTTGCACATATTGATCTCACTAAGTTTTCAATCCAGTGATTCTACTCTCACTTGGAAAACTTCTGTGCAACTACACTGAGGGACAGAAACCAGCAGTACACAGTTTAAAGATTTTTAGCAACAAGTCCAACAATGCGTAACAAAAGAAAAACAAATCTTCTGATGCTATCCGCCAGCAGGGCAGAGTCATAAACCGAGTACAAACTCAGCTACTAAGTGTCCCAGATTTTTACAGAACTAACAGTACGCAACAAATAGAACCAGAGAAACATTTACCTGTGTTATTTGGGGCAGCTGATGCATAAGAGAACAGAAACAAGCGTTTAAGCAGCTTAGGAGTCTGGCTATGATGAACTATACCACTGACGATCTAGGAAAGGACCAAAAATTAACACCCAAACACAGACTACAACAATCAGTGTAAAAAAAAAACCAAAAACAACCCACTTTTTTTTTTACCCCCCTCTCCCAGATTTTAAACAAAACTGTTCAATGGGTTCTACCTCCAATAGCTGAAAACTGACTTTTACAAAGCCTTCTGTGTTGTCTGCAAGACACCATACCTACTTGGCTTAAAAGTATTTTATCTGCTAAACTTCCAGAATGACTCTTATTATTTAAATAAAGGTAGTAGACTCCTAGTTTGGAGTCTAGATGAATCTGTCAAAAGAACTCAAGTTATCAGGAAAATAACTGCTTTCATATGAAAAAGGTTGATGTCTAAAATGTAATAAAGCTTATCACAAACAGAACAGCTTTACAAGTTCACATGACCTAAAGCTAATTTCATGTAGTACTCTCAAGCTCCAGTTTTCTTCAAAGAGACAGTGGATCTGATTCTTTAACTGCTATACATAATGATGTTTAATGAGTAAGGCTAGCTAGAAACCAAAATCTTACTTCCTCCCTCAAATGAGAATGATCAGAAAACTCTTCAAGTTTAAGGAATCTCTCAGGGTGAACTTCCTCCTTGCCTCATCCTCACAATTAAATACCCAACACTAAGCTTAAAAAAGGAAAAACAAATTAAGTTACTATACTTACTCTTTTCACTTCCTCTTCTTTTGTGTATCTCAGGCAGAAATGAAATACTCTAAGGTCTTTACAGTAGATAATTAGCTTCTCTGGGTATTTCCTCAGTTGTCCAGTTAGAAGTTTCTTTTTCTCATCATAAACTGCAAAATTAACAATCTAAGTAAAGATCAAAAAGAACTTTGCCATCAGTTGATAAAGTCATCCCTGACTGACTTTTGAAAATTCTCAAGACACTAATTCAAGCCAAGTTTTAGTAAGTAAAAAAAAAGGATCCTACAACAGACTGGCAAGCTCTTGTGCTAATACACTCAACTTTCTTTTTTAAACCCACTCAAAGTACTTCCTGCAAGGTAGAAACCAAACTTGCAGCAAGGCAGCTGCTCAGTGATTATTTCTGTTCACGTTCTGACTGCATAGTAAATTCAAAGTTTTGAGACGCATAAAGAACATTAACTTAATAGCTTTGCCTGAGGGAAAGTCCCCAAACAACTAGGATCATTCTAAGTTTCCCCCCCCAAAAATTATTTTTTTTTTAACCACCATGAATTCCCCAAGAGAGCCCTTTGCTCACTTCTGTTTGAGGAGGTATCATTTCACAACTAGAAGCGTTGCCAGCCAGGTCATTATATATGAAACTAAATAGCGTTTCATAACCAGACTCCACTAGTCTCCCCCTAGTCCACTTCTTCACAAATCCACACCACCATTCATAAATACTCAAAATACTCTAACACTACTCCAAACTCAAGCTTCTCAATAAAGCCTTCCCACTACTTACCAATTAATAGCCTGATTCTCATTTACCATTTTTAGCAACACAGGCATACCTGTAAGCCCTGTTGTAAAAGACTCACTGAATTACTTGTAAATTAAAGCCTTATATTCTATCTCCTTTGATATTTTGAAGACACCATGAATCCCATAAAACAAAGTTTCCTTAGGCAAAAAAGGTATTATCTGGGAATTTGGTACTTGTACTGCTCTGCTGTGCTATTGCTCAAATGAAGTGAATAAATTTACATTTATAGGAATAGTTGATACACTGGAAGATCCTTGTGCACCAATCTTCAGAGACTTTTCTCTGCTTCGAATCATGGCATTTTGACAGAATGGTTTCATCTGTCCCAGCAAGATAATTAATCAAAATGTAACTCTGACAACCTTGAGGGATAAGACTGGATTCTGATAGTCTCTTATGTGTTTTTTCATCAACAAATCTAACTGCAGCTGTTTTCTCCAGACTACTCAATCCTAGTTCCTAAAGCAACAACTCTATCAGGTTTCAAAAAAGGATCATAGAATCATTAAGGTTGGAAGAGACCTCAAGTCCAACCGCCCCACCACCACCTATTACCCACCAAACCATGTCCATAAGTACCACATCTAACCTTTCCTTAAACACCCTCAGGGACGGTGACTCCACCACCTCCCTGGGCAACCCCTTCCAATGTCTGACCAGCCTTTCCCAGAAGAAATTTCTCCTCACCTACAACCTGAACCTCCCCTGGAGCAACTTGCAGCCATTTCCCCTTGTCCTGTCGCTAGTGATCTGCGAGAAGAGGCCGACCCCCAGCTCGCCACAACTTCCTTTCAGGTAGTTGTAGAGGGCAACAAGGTCTCCCCTGAGCCTCCTCCTCTCCAGACTAAACAAGCCCAGTTCCTTCAGCCGCTCCTCATAAGACCTGTGCTCCAGCCTCTTCACCAGCTTCGTTGCCCTTCTCTGGACACGCTCCAGGGCCTCGATGTCTTTCTTGTGGTGAGGGGCCCAAAACTGGACACAGCACTCGAGGTGCGGCCTCCCCAGGGCTGAGTACAGGGGGACGATCACCTCCCTGCTCCTGCTGGCTACACCATTCCTGATACAGGCCAGGATGCTGTTGGCCTTCTTGGCCACCTGGGCACACTGCCGGCTCATGGCCAGGCGAGCACCAATCAACACCCCCAGGTCCTTTTCCTCTGCACAGCTTTCCAGCCACCCCGCCCCCAGCCTGTAGCGCTGCCTGGGGTTGTTGTGGCCAAAGTGCAGGACCTGGCACTTTGCCACATTGAATCTCATCCCATTGGCCTCTGCCCAGCGATCCAACCTGTCCAGGTCCCTCTGCAGAGTCATCCTACCCTCCGGCAGATCGACTCTTCCCCCCAGCTTGGTGTCATCTGCAAACTTACTCAGGGTGCACTCAATTCCCTCATCCAAATCATCAACAGACTTATTAAAGAGGATATGTGTACGGATAAAGAACGCCAGCACTATAAGAAACTTAAGTGTAAGGCATGTTAATGAGAAGAAAGCTGACCTACCTCCATAGATTTGATCTACACATTGCAGGGTTATGTCATTTTCTCCTACGATCTTATTCCTAAATTGTGGCTCCTAGAACATGAAAAAAATTCTTGTAAGTCTCACTACTAAGCAGTAGCACCTTCTCACAGGTGAAGGATGTATTCAGTATATATTTTAATATCAGCATTACTTCTTATTCTTTATAAGCTGTGTAAGGCAGAACACTGAAGAACAGTTATTAAATACAGACAGATACAGATTACACAGGTTTAGTTTATAAACTTCAGATCCAGTTTTATTTGTCTCAGCCATGCTTGAAACAGAGTTTTTATTTTTCAAATGATGCTCACTGCATCAGCAAATTACATTTTACATGAAGACAGACAGGTCTGCACTACTCTGAATCAGGTGGCCAATACTGAACTTTTGTTAAGAGAAATATAGTTGGCTCTGCATATTGTAAACCCAAGACTTAAAGTTAGTAACGAAACAGAAATTAACATGGTCACCACCAACTTTAGCATAAAACTCATGTGATCTTTGGAGAGGGAACCGCAGCTTTGTTCCAATTAATTCCGAAAGGTCCAAAAATCCATATTTGGCTGCAAAAGCCTTAGTTTAACATTTAAACTCCCTGAAATTTTGCCCAAGGAAACTTGCGATAACAATCAGCATTTGCGAAATCATATTCTTATGCTTCTTCACTGTCATGATCATCTTGCACTCAAGCACCATATAATAGGCTCTCCTTCACTTTTATCACCTAAATAGACCATACTGTTTTAGATGCTTAAGCACATCAAAAAAGGTGTGACATTACAATTCCCCTTTGACAGCTCTATTTGAGTATCTAAACCAAAGGAAAAAGGATTAAACTAATTTCTAAGATTTGGGGTATTTTAGCTTTTTTATTGTTCAGCAGCTCCATAGCACCAGGTTTTTAAATCTTTGTCATCACCACCTGACTTTGAATGGAATAATTCGGAGCTTTACTGAGCCACACAAACAATTATCTGGAACATTTCCACTGAATATCAGCTTACTTAGTCTTGTGCAGCCCTGAAATGGTTCTGCAGGTACAGCCCAAAGTCAAGTCAGACAGATGTTACACAACATTAGAAGTATGTGTCACATTCACACTTCTGCCATTGCTACTAGATAAGCAGTTGGAATTCAAGCTTAAACAAACTGTTGATTTAGTTTTTCAAAATAGTTCTTTTAACTTAAGCTTCACAAAATTACAACTCACAACATATAAATTTATAAACTATGTCTAATGTAACAGTCCACATACAGACTTGTGACATTTTTACTCAGTCATTAGAACTTGAGGAAGAATCCACATACGACTAACCAGATGCAGACTGATTAAAATTAGTCTTCAGACATTAAAACTTTTTATAAATCTATATTCATTCTGTATTCTTATATAAGGGAAAGATAATTGTTTAGACAGCGACACTCTATGTCTTTAGAGCCTGTTTGGTCATAATTAGAAAGCTTGTTTTCCTACATTATCATCTGAAGTGGAATCATCAAGGAAAGCAATCTTGAAGTTTGTGCATACAAGTTTCCCATAGGTGCCACGATTTGACCCATCTTCTTGTATATACTTGTATACTGTGCTTGCCTCACAAAGCAGTAGTTCACCTGCATTATAAAAGAAACACTGACTTGCAACAGAACTGACATGTATAGTTGGATTTAACTCAAGCTCAGCATTAACTTCCTGACCCCATAAGCATATTCCTGAAGATACTTCATCACTGTTATACAAAAAGAGGCAGTTCCTGGAATCAGTACACTGACAGACTTCAGGTTATTAATATTACACAAGATGGACTGAACACCGTTCAACTGCACACATTTACGAGTTTGTAACCAGAGGTACCTCTATCATGGTCTAGGAGAACAATGCATGGAGTTGCAAAGATCAACCATACAAGTGTTAAACCACAACAAAACTCATTGAAAAGTAGTTATTACAGACAATAAATAAGTTGAAAACTGCTCCAATATTCCGTAATACTAAACTCTCAGAGTGCTGAAACACTTGAGCTGATTATTACAAGGTCAGCATAGTTAATTTTTCATAGCTTTGGCGATGTTGCTTATTTTACAGGTCCCAGGGCTACTTTAAAGTTGTCAAACACAAGTTTGCATAAATAATGGTCGATGAAGTTCTAACCTTAAAATTAGCAGGAACTGAACTTCAAGTTTAAGAAAGTAAAACCAGGTTTTAATAGGTATAATCAGCCAGACTCTAGGTCTTTCCTATAAAGTGCAGAAACCCCAACAGAACAATACTAGTTTACTCTAAGCTTTTACTTGTATTTTATCTTACTAATGTAATCCTTCCTGTTCTTGGAAAACATCTTTTTAAAATAAAGAATTGTAAATGAAAAAAAATAATTTTAACAGTGAATGAAGCATCAAAAGGCCTAACTGACTCATAGCGGAAGCAAAGCAACCATAAGTTAAGTTTCCACTAATTCTTGGTCTTCAGCTCCCAAACAAAAATCCACCCAACATTATCTTTTAAGAAACAGAGCAAAATGAAGTATATAGTTCTCCACATTCGTCTTACCTGAAGATATTGTAGTCTATAAAAATTGAAAATTTTATAATTGTTTTCAACAATCCATGCAGATACAGATACTTAAAGCATTTCAACCTGTGTGTGTCATTACAGTAAAACCTCTATTTTACTACTTGTGACACGGATGTCACATGAGTGTTTGCTGCAGATATGGGAATATTCAAATATTGCTTACATGATTAATTTTTGTTATTGAATTCTAATAATACAACATACAGCAGTTACCTGGTAATAGGCGAGGATTTACTTCCTTTTCTATGGGTTCCTTTATGTGTATTTCCTAAAGAGAGAAAGAGTAGTTATTACTTTGCAAAGATCGTACCTTCAACACATGCTGTAAACAGCAGCACCATTCATTTTAAATTCCTCACATTCTAGCAAATAGATAAATTAAAATTAAGGAAAAAGTTTCCTAAACTAAGGAGAATAAATTTGCAATGTGCTGCTTCCACTAAAAGTCAGTAGTCTACTAGCTAAATAAGTCAGTGGCTTGACACCCACAGTGTCAGATATAGTTGTAAACACAAAAAAGGAAATGCATTATTTGTATAAGTGATAGAAATAATGCTTTTTAAATTCTCTCAGCACAGGTAAATGGGTAAGAATAAACTATTACACCACCATCTTCCAGAGTTCATTCACAAGCTTTTCCACACATGGCTTAAATTGGTTTCTAATGTACCCTTCACAGAAGTTTTTGAAGCTTCATCCCTCACTATCTGTTTCTGATTTTCTTACATGTATTATTGCAGGCAAATTGCAAGAGTTACTTAAAGAGTACTACCAAGATTATAGGGAAAGGGATTTCAAAATCTCAGAGCCAAGAGGTAAAAGAAGTCACAGGATATCCTTTAGTTTGGACCCAAATTGCACAAAACAATCTATAAAATTTTCAGTATCACTTATTCTAGCCCTGAGGCACTGATAGTTGGACTAAAATCTCCAGCCAAGACACTATTAAAATAGAGGACATGCTACACCCTTCCTGCTCCGCCAATTCAGAACTTCCTCCTCGGTGTCTGAATCACTCCACATGCATTGGGAGTCTTTCTGGAATACTATTAGTTAACTGGAAACCCTCTGGGGCCACAGCAGTAAGCAAGCTAATTTTAGTTTGTCACCAGCATCCAGAGTCAGATACTGCAAATCAAGGCAAGCAATCAAAAGGAGACACAAGCAATAACAGTTTTCCTGGATGATATACAGAGAAACAAAAGCCCTTGAGAGCATAAAAATAATCCCCCACTGCTGCTCATATAAACACTTGCTCTCAGCACTCAGAAGACCCAAAACAAAGCTTGAAGGCTGCACAGAGAAAGTAAAACCACCAGGAAACCATGTCATGAGAACAGCAGACACATTCAGGACAGGTTGAAGAAGCAAAGGTTATAAAATCAAAGTGGTCATGGTGTGAAGAAAGAAATCTATAACGACAACTGGCAGCTAATGCAGAAAGCAGAACACAATTTGCTGCCTTTGACTTCTAAGTTTGGATGTTGTACAAGTAAATTTTAAAATAAAGTTCACACTTGTCAGCTAAGTAAGTTACTAAGCAAACATGGCTCAAGCTGAACACTGCTGCATTCAGAGAAGAAATACATCCAATTTTCCCCAATGCTGTGCTCCTACCACTGGTAGCTCTAAGCTAAACTTTGGCTTTACTAGTGCCTGTATAGCTATGCTTTCTATCACTATTCATGTGCAACTAAATGCAACACTGTTTGCCCACAAACTACATTCCAACCATCATTGCTACAGAACAGTAACGCAGTATACTAACTAGTTGTTTTCCCAGTAACTTTTACTTTATGTGGTAACTACTGTTTACGTAAACACACTGCTTCAATGTTCATACTTATTGCTATTGAGTACTAGTGAAAGCTAGTGTTGGCAGATAAGACCTGAGGGGGGAAAAAAAGGAAAACATCTGGACCCCGAAGAAGTTCTTTGATCTTACATCCATTCGTTAAAATGTAATGATGCTTTTGTAACAGGTATATGGAGGCAAGTAATTGTGAACAAGTGGTATGGTTATAAGTTAAATTGATTACCTCCTGAAAGGAATTAGAATTTTAATTAAATAGCACCAGAGCAGAACAGAGACCTCAGTCAAACACAGAGATCAGCTCCTAACGTCCAGTTTCACTCTTTAGTTGTCAGAAACTCACAGACACTGAAGTGCTTACTATAGGCAGAATTCCTATAATATACAACTTTCAAGAGCTGAGACCCAGAAGAGTTCTATTTGAAAGTCAACATCTACATTCCTGTAATAAAATCAGAAATATTCTAAAGACAGTTTTCATTCATATGCACTAGACATAGCTAGAATGCAAGCCATGAACAATGAAAAATATTAAATATGTAATATTGAATATATTAAAATATAAAATACTTAATATATGAAGTATATTAAAATACATTAAATTCTGTTAAATGTCACATTTTGTATTTACTTTTTTAAGAGAGAAGGCAAAGTTCTTTATAAAGAAAAGTTAACTCACCAGAAGTCAGTGCCAGTTGTGTAGGAACTCAAAAGTTTAGCTACTATCTCTACTCTGTTTCAACTTCATTTTTCTAATGGATTTCAGTTTTGGGGCAATACTGATCTTGGGACAAACTTCAGAGCCTGCTAACACTGAAGCACATGCTGCTCTAATCAGTCACACAGTTCATGCTCACCCACCCACTCCTTTTATCCCTGGGTTTGTCTGACTACATGGTGAGGTAATTTGGTTCAAAGCATCAGCTGGAAAGTTCGTGCCTGTGCTACATTTGGTTTTGTTGCTACTGCCTATTGTTGGCAGAACTGGCTCACTAACAAGTCAGATGAGCACAGAAACAAAATAAATGGAAGCAGCAGAAGCAAGTCTCTCCCTTTCCACAAGCTACTAAGTCCACTCAGACCTCAGGAAACTTCACGTTCTGACCACTAGTTGAAGTTAAGCGTGCAATCACTTTCCATATATGACCGCTGAAAGCCATGCACACCTCTAGATAGATACTACTTCATTCATAGCTTCCCCATTCCAAATGCCTTAAGGAAGTACCAAGATACTGCTTAAGATACAACTCAGAAAACCTTACTACCAGCACCAGCTAAAATCAGATACTTATAGGACACCATGCAAATGAGGAAAATTAACTTTGGATTGCCTCAGAAATGACAGAAACAAAGATCTCTACTATGCTGAAGGCTTTGAAAACTTCTTACTCAGAGATGCTTCCCACCTGTCTGCTTACCTTGTGCTACATTCCTTCTTCCAGGTTATCAAACAGTGGCAGGCAACACCCCAACACCCCAAAACTATCAATTATAACAGGATAGAGTACCAAACGATACCAAAACAGCAGGCTGACATGTCACACTGTACTAATTCATAATGCATCACCCTTGTTACTTCAAACCCACTTCAGCTGATAGCACTATGAAACCATGAAGTGCCAGGGAAGGACGCACCATGCACCTTGCAGATTCTCTGCTTCAGCAGAAGGGACACAACACAACAGAGAAACTGCTTTTCTTAAGAACAGGCTGGCCTCCTCGCTTTTTACCTAGGCAGAGGGAACAACTGCCGTGTGCAATACCCAGGGACTACATTCAGCTCCTCCCCAAAAATACATTTAATTTCCCAAATCTGTCTGGGGAGACATTTCTTTCCCAAGTACTGAATTGTAAGAGCCACCACATGTGAGGCAACATTGTGTTAAGGCACAAAGACCAAGTAGCAATTATGCTATATTAATAGGGTCCTAAGAGTTAGGGCAGAAGAGGCATCCCAAATGATTCCTGCTCTTTGTCCTAGAGCCTCGGTACAATTAAGAGCAATTCCCTGCCTCTTACTCCACAAGGAAGTGAACAACTGTGGACAGAAAGTAAGCAAAAGGTGAAAAACATTCCCTGTGTGCTAGCATCCAGATTACTCCAATCATAGAGAAATTGTTTGTTTTTTTTAAAATCAGTATTGCAAAATATGTAGACAGGCCTATTGATATGGGATGTTGCTCACCACTCTCAGCAGAGATGCTGTGCGTACAGTCTGGTGCTGCAAATTACACGCTGTAACCTCTGAACCTACCTTTATAAATACTGTTTATTAGATTCAAGTAGTGAAGGAACCAGTTATCACTTCCAGGGCTTCAAGAATGCTGGATGAAACACACATTCTTTCAAGGCCAAAACCAAATAGCAGCACAGGAAGAACACAGGATATTCCAATGTTACTATAAAGTTTTCCACAAGCAATCTCTCCTCAGGAAAGCTCTACATCATGGTGAGATTTGCTGTGAACATCCGTTTTTTCTTATTTACTTATACTTCAGCTGAGCTTTCCTAACTATACATTTATCTTTATCAGTTGTAGAAGACTATATACTGAAATATTTGCAAGTTAGTTGTGTTGCTGCAACAAGTACTTCTGAGTAAAATAAATCAAACTTATGTCTAACAGTTCCACTGGAATTTCATGCAAGAGGAAATACCTGTGGATATGCTTAGCATATACTTTGTATTCAGCTATGAACCACAATAAATATTTTCTGGACGACTATTTCTTTGTCAAACAAACCTAATCCCATGTTGTATGCCATACGATCCAGAGGAGACACTTACTACACTTTAATAACAGTGCTGAAAATAATCTCTAAATGCTTGTTTTCCTTCCTTTCATGGCTCCATTATCCAATAGCCCATTAGATCATACCGCGTGTTTTCCATGTCCTTTTCATCTTTTATCCTTTCCTCCTTCCTTACATTGTCCTGTTCATCTCCTCTGACTTCAGTGCCCAGCTTCCACCACGTCAGTCCAGAGTCCAGCTGTCCGCTTCGGTAACTCCTATTCCTTATGCCACCCTTTAATTCCATCCCTTCAATTTAGAAGGAACACCACACTATTTTAATAATGGCCACTACAGAACACAGAATACTGTGTCAAGATTTACAAGCAACAAGTGTTTGTAGTGGTTATGAGCTAATAGCAATGCATGGTTTGAGAGACAAAGCACAAGAGGTATGAAAGTTACTGTCACAACTCAAGAGCCTGAGGTGCATTCCAGGTTTCAGGGACAAGCAGTATGAAGCAGAACAAGCACTTTTAAAGTTTAAGGGTTAACACGAGACCTAATATTCTATATGAATTAACATGAAAGATTTAACTTTTAAGAATGCATGCATAAAAGTTAACATTGAGCTTCAAATCAAGTTTTAATGTCTACATTTTTATTCAATTTAAGATTTTTAAGGACGATGTGATCCAGCTTGTTAGCCTTTTAAGTGTTTTAAGTTTTGAAATATTACAGTTAGAGATCATGAATTAGTTCACTGGTTCTTGTTTCTATGTCTCCATAGACAAATATTCCTAGTCTATGATCAGACATGTCAAAACATTGACTTTATACCCTAGTATTCACCCCACTTCCTGCAGGGTAGCCAAGTCTGTCCTGAGGGGAAGTGTGTCACTAACATCAACATCCTACGGTCTCGCTCTCAACAGACCATTGATTGATCTGTGGTTCCATACAGCAGAGCATAACTAGGTTAAATTTAGTCAGATGTCAAAGACGCTGCTTTTCCAGACATTCTGGGGTTTCACAGCAGAAAGCACTTCTGCTCCTTTAATAAACTGCATTTTCAGTTCACTCCTTACTTCTATTTTGCCATATATTAACATGAATAGAGTTCATGTTTCTTTTCATATTCAAACAAACAAACCCCCAAAGTAGTTTAAAGCCAACTTAATTTTGTTTCTTTTAACATTACCTGGTGTGCTGCCCAGGTATCTCAGGGTGGACTAAACAAGATGTGGCTAGAACAACACTCAGCTCTGTCTGCTGCATTTCCTTGTTGTAGGGCTCCCCTAACGTAGAAACTGCAGCTTAAGGTCTCAAACAACTTCACAGGCCAACAAGGACAAGCCAAATGGATCTGGAGGTTGCAAGCAAGGATGATCACAGCATAACACTGCTATATTGCTCTGTATTGCCAAGTGGTTGCTAGAAAATCCTGTTGCAAGTCAGAAGTATAAGCAGATTCAAGGCAAGGCTTCATAAGTTCACAGGCAAGTCCATCATTAACTCAAATGCTATACAGACGTAACCTCAAGCTCAAGAGGTCCCTGAACTGCTGTTTCCCACCTTCTGACAGGGTCTACCAGAGGAAGTATGATACTAAACGCAACTGCTGCCTACACTCTTCCCCAAGCATCTGGCAGTTACATTATCTTGATGAAAGGAAAGTTCCCACTTGATCAAACTATGTTCCACAGAAGACTGATTGAAACATTCCACTCTTCTATCAGCCTAGCCCCAAATTTTAAACCCAACTACATGAAAGCTCACACATACAGGAAATTTGTGTTCAAAAAGCTTCTCACATACACACAGAATACAGTTCCTTGAGATGCTCATTTCTGCTTATTTTGATATCTAATCAACATGCTTTTTCCAGATTCCCCACATACCCTCGCAGGTTTCATCATATATCTAAAATTGTATTTTTAATGCTCACAAAACTCAATAAAGTCCTCAGCTTCCTGTGCAACCATTCCATTAAGGCAGTCCTATGCTGTCAAAAGGAGAGCAATACCCAACAGAGCTGAGTTAGACTTGCTCTACTTGCTACTGTCATCAGACCTCGGTTTCACCGAGCTTTCGAAGATGCAAAATTCTATGACAGAAGTCAGGTTTCTATTTCAAAGCTCCTGCTGCAAGAGCCCATGAAAGTCTTAAATTTAAGTGCACAAAGAAAGGAGCATGAATATATAAAGAGTGAATGACCGCAAGCTCTAGTGCTTCAGGGTATTTCATTAAGAGTTTCATCTTCTAATATTAAATACTTTCGTTATTCTTCCTGCAGCCATCAGGATCATATTTGAAGAGTTACATTACTGTAGTCATAATCAAGTTAAAGTACTCTTTATTACGTGGTATCTTCCTGCAGTACATGTATTTGATTTGTACTTTTTCCCACTGGCCATTTTTTCCAGCAAGCTTTAATTATTCCAGCACGGTCATTTAAGTGGTGAAGTGCCTTTCAGTAAGTCCAACAAGGGAAGTTCTTACCTTGACAAAATTAGTTCCTTGAGCACCAACATTTTTGTATACTTGTATGGCATTTGTTCCTAAGGTAAAAGACTGACTTCACAGAGAGATACATTTGCTGACTCCAGAAATATCTGTACCTGTCCTTTACATCCATTTTCACTGGGAAATACAAGGAAAATAGAAAACTTTTAAAGTAAGCTGATAAAGCTACAAGTCACTGGGGCTGAATAACATATAAAACCATAGCTGCTACCACAAAATAAGGACATAAATTAAACAGCACAGCTGACTTAAGCCATAGCAACTCTGCATTATTATTTCAGATCCAGTGAAAAATGACCCCAACAGATTCTCCAAGGCCCTATCAGTGTACTGTACTAACATTATCTGTACTAATTAACAAGATAAGGAAGAAATTTCTGTCTCAAGAGAACTGAACAACTAAGAAGTAGTCTGACACAGCTTACAAAGAACTATGGAGGGGAAGAAAAACCCAACTCCACAAATGGCTAGTTTTCATGAAGTTTGGTCTTCCTAGAAAACAGCTGTTTACCAGGAATAACAATGAAGGAATACTGAAAAACAACACTGATCTAATACCATCTGCTAACAACATGACCTCAGTAAATTAAGTCTAATCACACTGCCAGCAAAAAGTTTCAATAAATAAGTGAAAGGACAACAGGAAGGACAATATGAGAGACATGCACAGCCAGAAGTTCAACATCGAGCTCTCTTTCCTTAAGACCCAGGGCTTTACCACGACAGAACTGAAAGCAATGGGTTTACAAAGACAGGCACACGCTGGGAGTGATGTTAAGAGACACTAAAACAAAACAAAACAAAAACAACGAACAGGTTTGGAAAGCCCCACCTTACAAATCGCACAGTCACAGTGACAGGCTGACGCCTGGTCGCTAATTACAAAAAGCGATTCGAGTGAAGTACCAGAAAAACAACGAGCTTAAAACCGACCAGCCAACTACATTTTGCCATTTTTCTAAAGAAGCAACGAGCAAGACGCTTCCACGACGCTTCCACCTCGCTCCCGGGGCGCACCGGGGCGGCCCCCGGCGCCA
>VWZZ01004607.1:0-10483 GCA_013399095.1 Psophia crepitans | reverse complement strand
GGAGGAGGCGGGCCGGTGGCCGGAGGAGGTAGAGGCCAATCAGGGCGTGGCTGGGCCCGGCCGCCGGGAGGCGCTGTTCCTCGTGCCNTTGCAGCCGCGGCACGGGGTTTGTGCCGGGCCCTGCACCCTGCTGGCTGCCGTGTGGGGCGGGCCGTGTCCGGCGCGGCCCAAGCTGACCGGGCTCGCACTGAATTTTTTACCGTTTCAGGGTAACCGCACCTTCACCGCACTGCTGCAAAGGCTGCTGGCCCTGGCCGGTGCTTCGGCGGAGTCCTGACTTTACCCACAGCGCTGTTTTTATTCAGCTGCAAAGTGCCCGGGTCGTATCAACGCAGTGAGACGCTGGGTGTTACTTGAAGCAGGAGATGTGCGAGGAAAATTACGTAATATGGGCTCTAAATTAAAATAACCCCTCTAAAACCTGGCTGCTGACAGACCGCAGTAAATCCTCTGTCCAGTAGGGTGTTAGAGCTGCAGTCTCCCCGGAATGGCATCTTTGGACACTACAGTCAGAGCTGTACATAAATACCAGGTTTACGAGGTGTCTGTGTTACTTTTAAAAGCTTGACTTGTATGCGGATACAGAACAGTGCAAATACTGTGAATGCAGCAGCGCTACCCAGCCATTCAAATGACGAGCGGTAACCCAGGTGACAATTTGCATACAGAGTAGAAATATGGAAATATTTTTACAAAAATGAAACATGTTTTACAACCTTCAGTAGACCATAGGATGTAAAAATCAATAACTCCTTCAAATATTAACGGTAAGTACTTTTCACATTGCTCCTTCTCTTTTTCTTGTAACACTTCCCTTTGTTTACCTTGCTCTAAACCCAGACTTAGGAAAACTAAAGGAGAAAAAGGGTACACGAGGTAATAAGAGACCATTTATAAAAATAAAATGGAGTAGCTGTTTTAATTCAGAAATAATGTCCCTATTTTCAGTCTCAAACTCAGGAATGAGAAGTCTTTCAGATTTAGTCACCTTCTGCTTGAAAAGAAAAGAACACAGAGATTAGGTTTCATTAGTAGTTTCACAATAAATGCTGTTCTGGTGTGGGATCCCACACAGAAGATCTCTCACGTTTCAGTCCACAGCTGTTTCCACATAATTCCTTTACTTCACATCTGACCTCAGCTGCATAGGTCAAAAGCACAGCCTGTGAGATTACATTGTTGTAAATCTAGGGTGAGGGGAAAATTGGGACTGCGCTTCCATATTCTGTAGTATATTAAAATACACAAAGAGAATAGCACTGTAAAAAAAAAAAATCATCTTTTAAAGCATCTGAATTTAAATTGGCAACAGCCGGATTACTTCCAAGCACGCACTGAAGTTTACAGCAGACTAAGGCAGAAAGCAGCTACTCGCCGGCATAGCACGTATTGGAGAGGAAAGGATGTTTTGATACCTGGCCAGAGCCTTAACTCTGATGGGAAGTGCAAAAGGAGCTTTAATTCCCACATAGCACATGGGAATTCATTCTTCAACATCTCATTAAAAAAGCCCTACATTCCAAAAATCCCAACATAATTGCTCTTCTGCCACAGCAAAATACCCGCGTGGCTCCGTGTCCTGTCCCTGTAATGGACAGGGTGCTCCTTCCTGGGTTTTGCTCCCCAGGATGCCAAATGTGCCAAGCTGAACCCGTTGCAGAAGGGATTTGAAGCCCTTTTCTTAGAATTTAAGGGCTGGATTTGGATCCCCACTTCATCAGCGGAAGGGACAAAATAAAGCTATCACACATGCAGATTAGCTTACCTCAGTAAGGTACGTTTGCATCTGAAAAGGCCAGCTGCAACCCACAGCCCCAGCAGATTACAGAGCACCAAGGGCTTTGGTTATCTTCCCTTTCCCCAGAAAGACCTCTGTGCAGGCTTCTCTTCTCTTTTAAATTCCTGAGTGCCTGTGAGCAGTTGTCACAAAAGCCAACTTCAGCCCAGCCACCTCATCTCCATAGGTTCCCCCTGCAGACAGTGGAGGGAAAGAAGCTTCTTCCAAAGGTAATCGGGGTAACCAAAGAAACTGCTTGTTCAGAAACATCCTCAAGAGACTACTCAGGGCACTGTGGGAAATCAGCCTGGCCAGCTGAAGCTGGCTTTTCTGAGGGTCACCCTTCCCCACCTCTTTACTCCTGTAGTCACCTACTGCCTTTCATTTATGTATCTATACATTAACTTTTCTGTTACTTTCATGTGCCCACTCCCTCCAGCATTTTTACTCGGTGGAGGCCCCCTCCCTGGCAGTGTTCAAGGCCAGGTTGGATGGGGCTTTGGGCAACCTGGTCTAGTGGAGGGTGTCCCTGCCCATGGCAGGGGGGGGGTGGAACTAGATGGGCTTTGAGGTCCCTTCCAACCCAAACCATTCTGTGATTCTGTGATTCTACTCTGTAGTGTTTTTCTGAATTGGCGCGTCCTTGTGAGGAAATAAGGTGGTTCAGTGTTGTATCATTTGAGATTGTTTTCATCACCACAAAGACTTTTTAAAATACATTTTCTGCAACAGACTGAAGTTCCTGGGATGGTGTATTAACAGGATCTGTCTTCCCAGCTTAATTCTAAAAGGGAAGTCTTGTTCCATGTCATTGGCAAAATGTCAAAAAATTGTCAAAAAAAAAAAGTGAGCTTATAAAATAATGTAATTTAATTTTGTTCAATTTTAGATGTATGCCAATGACAGTCATGCAAATGTAGAAGACTAAAACTTTTGAAAAGTCAAGTTTGAGTTTGTGGTGGGTGAAGGACATATGGCATTTCACTGCCCACTTCTTATCTTGATATTTTGCGTTCTTTCTAAAAATATAATCATGTTATTTACCTTTACAGCTGTCTGCAGTAGGGAACTCACAGACCAACTCTGCTCTTCCCAGGAACACAGATTGCTTTGTTTTAAAAAACTTACATGCCATAAATTTGAGTCATTCATTGGGCTGAATTCTCAGCTGTGCCCAGGCTTGGTGGGAACAGCTGATGGAGTTTGCAGCTTTCCTATCAGTTTTCTTTCAGAGATCCTCTTAACTGCAATGAGTTGTATCTCATATTTTCCTTTGTAGCAGTTCTGCTCATTAGGATTGCTTTGGCTCTGGGAATTGAGTAGCCCAGATGAAGCACTATCCTGGACAGTATCTGAAGAGCAATTGATGAACGTCACAGAATACTTTATACCACTGAACGCTTTATACCACATTTCAGCTTTTCTGAGCCTGGGAGTTTGTGAACTTCAGTGCCTTGGGGAGTCCCAAGGGTGCTGTAGTGGGCAGGGCTGCAGGTCACCATGTGTTCTGGGTGCTCTGGTGTGGGTTGGGCAGTTTAATGAATTAAGTGTTAAAAGCCATTCCTCAGCATTGAGCAAACTTGCATGACTAGATCTGAATTACTACTCCTTATTTCCTCATTTTGAAGAAAATAAAGGGAGGATTTGCCCTGCCGTAGGCCTGCAAAGGCACAGATGCATGCAGAGCTTCCATTCCAGAGTGGTAAATCACTGCAGGACTCTGCGGCTGTGCTCCTGCTTTGACCCTGCATCACAGCTGGATCCATGCCTGGAGACTGCTTCTAGTAAATGCACTTCCAGCGGTGAGACAGGTGAAGATTTTGAAGTAGCAGCTGGAAAAAGGATCACACAATTACCATTTGTCAAGGTTTCCCGATCCTCTTTTTGTATCCAGAATTTGGATATTTTTCTATTCCAGAATTTGAAGATGTTTCTTGCTTTATGCTTGCCTGGCCATTACCAGAACAATTGCCTTTAGATGTGGAAATCTCAAAGTTTCTGTAGTATGTGTAAAATTAGACATTTCCCAGAGCCTTGCAGGTGGCTGTGTGTGCTCAGAAGGTAGGAGGTGTCCCAAGCATGTTGGATTTACCCTTAGTATACAGAGATTGACCATGCTTGCTGGCACTGATGCTCCCTATTTGTATTGTTCAATTAAATAACTCAGTTTAGGGCTTAGTATGAGACCACATTAAAGTAGCTGAAATCAGTATGCAAGAAATGCAGAAGACTTAAGACTAAGCTGAAAGTCAGATTACTGGAAACTATCAAAGAAAAAATTGGAAATGAGGAATGGGATATGCGTTGGGGAAGGGTCAGCAAATCTGCCTATAAACAGCCAGCCGCTATGTCTGCTTTACACAAGTTAAGATAATTTCCCACTAAAAGTATGTTAGCTTCATACAATTTAAAACAAGTCTACAAAAACAGATAATGATGAAAGAAAGGCTCTCTCCAGTCTAAAGTGGTGCTTTTAGCACTGGACTCACATTGACATTTTTGGCTGCTGGTACTTTCAGGTGTCCTTTGGGAGTTAGTTTCCAAACCTGGTTGTGATTTCATCCTTTACGGTCTAGCACCTTCATAGTGAACTCCAAGGTAATATTTACAGCTGTGGAAGATAATTGTTTTCATTCTCATTTACTAAGTATATGGCTAGAGATTGTGTAATGCTGTCCTATATGAATTCTTTATCCGTTTTCTCTCATAGAGTGTTCTTTCTTTACTGACTGTATTATGTGTTTCAATTTGAAGCAGAGTTTTCTGTTAATTGTTGTGAGAACCTAATTTATTTGGGGAGGCTTTGTGTGAATCTGCCCCAGTGAAGGCAAAGGAGCTGTATGCCAGCTCTCCTCAGCTGACACCTCCAGCTCCGACTCCTGCACCATCCCATGTCTCAGCCCTGGGACATGATAAGCTCAGTTCCGCTCTGAAGGTGGTTGAGGAGATGCATTTTCTTTCTTAAGCAAAGCCATCTGTGAGGTCCCATGTGGCCAGTTCATGACTCAGATGGCAAACAGCGGTTCTTTCAGCAGCAGCGAGAGAGACCTTTGCAATTTTGTGCCCATCCCCTAATTACTGAATGTTTCTGTTCTACAAGGGCATTCCAGAGCTAATGAGCAAACTGAAGTTTGAAGACTTGGTCAAATGATAATCTAGATAGTAAAAGGCTGTAGGGAGGGGCCATGGGGGCATCCCACCACTTACAAGGAAGGCTTATTTGCCATTTGGGGCATATAGTGCCAAAACATGAATGCAGCAGAGTGTAAGACTAAATTAGCAAGTACATAATGAAGAGGAGGACAGAGGCATTAACTGCTGACAACATACCCTGGATCAGAGTGTTTATTTAGTCATAGAGACGCAGCTGGGAATTACATATTTTACGCCTGAGGATGGAAAACAAAGTGTTGGTATGACAGCTGTGAAAATGGAGGGAACAAAGCACCTTGCATCTAATAGCAAAACTACCTCCTTTTCTTAGCTACAAGCAGGAGAAGAAGTAGTGAGTAACTAATAACTCTACTCACCCAAGGAAGCATGGGTATCGGAAACAAGAACACAGGAGCTAGGGAAATTCACTTATTTTTTTTAGCTCTCTTGAAAGCAAACACAAGTACTTGTTTATGGGCGCACACAGACTTCCTCGTTGTATGCTGAACACCTTCCTTTTATTCTCCAAAAGGCCGCAAATCCAAATTACTTCAGGCTAGAGACTTCTTCTCCTTAACAGTACCCAAAGCTAAAGGCCATCCATATCAGAAGAAAGCCACAGCTGGTTGTGAAGCAGAGCTAATCAGCGCTCACCTCTCACGCTCAGTTCTTCTCAGCCTGCAGTCCACAGGGAGGTGCTAAGCATCATGAGCTCTTAGAAAACAAGAATGATCAGTTGATATATGCTGCACCTTACTTCAAAGAGTTTGAATTGGCTCTATGTCTTGGAATGAACCCCAGGAAAGAAGATTGACGTTCTGATTCCAGCGTATCTGTAGGGAGAAATATTCAGTATTAGGCCTAGACTGTAGCCTCTTCTCTTCCTACAGTACACATAGACACATGAAGCTTTTGCTAACGGCATCTTGTCTCTTCTGTTCTTTCCTTTAGCCATGAAGATTCTATCCAGTACATAACTGAAATAAAACATGTTTGGTTTACTTTGCCTACCAGGCCCTTGATATACTATTGGCTGTCATTTTCTAATGAATAATGCACGTGTGAGTCAATAATCACATATTTGGGGTCCTGACAGAAGCTACCCAGCTAAATGCTCATGCTGTCATCTCCAGCTCCTATACGGCTACTGTATCTTCAAATTCCAGCCCAGCTAATTTAAGAATCAGGCACAAACCTACCCCTTAAGGAAACCTACATACATGCTTTAGCAGAAACTAATGACCCCACACAACATCCTTGTCTCGAAATTGGAGAGACCTGGATTTGATGGATGGACCACTCGCTGGATAAGGAACTGGCTGGACGGTTGTACTCAAAGAGTTGTGGTCAATGGCTCCATGTGCAAGTGGACAGCAATGCTGACTGGCGTCCCTCAGGGGTCAGTACTGGCACCAGCACTGTTTAACATCTTTGTCGGTGACAGGGACAGTGGGACCAAGTGCACTCTCAGCAAGTTTGCCAACAACACCAAGCTGTGTGGCATGGTTGACATGCTCGATGGATGACATGGGAAAGGGATGCCATCCAGAGGGACTGTGAGAGGCTTGAGAGGTGGGACCATATGAACTGCATGAAGTTCAACAAGGCCAAGTGCAAGGTCCTACACGTGGGTTGGGGTAATCCCAAGCACAGCTACAGGCTGGGCAGAGAACGGATGGAGAGCAGCCCTGAGGAGAAGGACTTGGGGGTGCTGGTGGATGAAAAGCTCAACATGAGGCGGCAGTGTGCACTGGCAGCCCAGAAAGCCACCCGTGTCCTGGGCTGCATCAAAACCAGTGTGGCCAGCAGGGCGAGGGAGGGGATTCTGCTTCTCTGCTCCGCTCTTGTGAGACCCCACCTCAAGTACTGTGTCCAGCTCTGGGGTCCTCAGCACAGGAAGGACCTGGAGCTGATGGAGCAAGTCTAGAGGAGGCCACAAATCAGAGGGATGGAGCACCTCTCCTGTGAGGACAGGCTGAGGGAGTTGGGCTTGTTCAGCCTGGAGAAGAGAAGGCTCTGGGGACACCTAATTGTGGCCTTCCAATACCTAAACAGATCTACAGGAAAGCTGGAGAGGGGCTGTCTACAAGGGCAGGGAGTGATGGGACAAGGGGGAATGGGTTTAAACTAAATGAGGGGAGATTTAGATTGGACATTAGGAAGGACTTCTTCCCTGTGAGGGTGGTGAGGCCCTGGCACAGGGTGCCCAGAGAAGCTGTGGAGGCCCCATCCCTGGCAGTATTCAAGGGGCTTTGGGCAACCTGGTCTAGTTGAGGGTGTCCCTGCCCATGGCAGGGGGTTGGAACTAGATGGTCTTTGAGGTCCCTTCCAACCCAAACCATTCTGTGATTCTATGAAAACACAAACATGAGTCTAGAGGCTGGCTCTGTCTTTCCATTTTTCTCCCTGACTCCAGAAAGACCTTTGTCTAAGCAAGGTAAACCTTTACTTGATGAAGACAAATGAAACTTTGAAGTAGCAAACCTTGTAGAAGCAGAAAATCTTCTAAAAGAAATATCATAAAACCATGTATTCTTCCCTGTTAGCAACTGTGTGTGATTTGTTAGAACATTGTTCTCCAGAATTGCTGTGGTTTTCAGCTCCAGACCTCTGGAATATTTCTTGAACAAACTTTCTAGAATTAAAACATATTCACACTGATGTCTGCAAAGGAATTTGGCACACTGGAATGTCGGATGGGTATTTGGAAGCATTTGTCTCAGGGACTCCAGAACTCACCTGCCCTTCCAGAATGCTGGAAGGTTTTTCCAAGGAAATAAGTAATTTTAAATCTTCTATTGTTTATAAGTCATTTTAAATCTTCTATTGTTTTCTCATGCTGTTGTGGTTAACCTTGGCCGGCAAACACAGCCGGTCACTCACTCCCCCCAGTGGGAAGGAGGAGAGAATCAGAAGAGTAAAAGTGAGAAAACTCCTGAGCTGAAATAGACAGTTTAATAAGTAAAGCAAAAGCAAGGCAAGGAATTCATTCCCCACTCCCCATGGCAGGCAGGGGTTCAGCCATCCCCGGGACAGCAGGGCTCCGTCACGCGTAATGGTGACTTGGGAAGACAAATGCCATCACTCTGAAGACAAACACCCACACACACACCCCCACACACCTCCTCCCCCACACCCCCCTACTTAGCAGAAGATTAATTCTGCCCCAGCCAAAACTCACACAGTTGTGTGGGTGACGTTTGCAGAGGGACTGTTCCTCAGGGAGAACGGGCAAAGCGGCAGAGAGCCAGTGGAAGTTTCTTCTGTGGACTTTGTTGCGAGCCCTTGGCTTTCAGGTCAGTTTTTTGTCACTGTGCTTCACTGCTCCTTAGGAAACACTCCAGCCCTGGCATATCCTGTAATAGGAGCTCTGAGCTGGTCACACAGCTCGTGAATTGGCACATCTCATGCCTCTGCATATGCTGGAGAACATGCTGGGGACATTAGTTGAAGCATCCAGAATCCTGGTTTATGATTTATCGCTGCCATATGAGGAATGCTTGTCCTGAACCCATTGCCTGGAAATCACCCCTGGCAGCAGCTGCCAGAAGCTTCTTAAGAAATGGATGCAAGAAAGCAGAAACGCAGAATTGCATCCAAAATGTCCCGCTTCTCCTGTTCCCAATGATTTGCCACATACACTCTTCTGACTCACATTTTCTCAAGTCTTTCTTTATAATCTCTTTCTCAGGTAGCCTTCCTCAGCAGGAACCCTTACCTGGGAGGACTTCTATAGCTCATTTCTTCTTTGCTGCCCACCAGTGACTCTGGACAAATTGAATTTCTCTTGTCCCTTCTCCTGTGCCTGCTCTGAAATGTTTCATTTCTTCATCCCCAAAAGTATTTCCTCCTAATTTATTCATGAGATAGTCCTGATCGTTTTTCTAACCACTGCTCTCTTCTTACACGCTAGCAGAGTTCTTACATTGGATTTTGCTGCAGTGGCAACTTTGCTGCTTTCTTATTGTTATTTATTTTAAATTTCTTTTAAAATGCATTCTTTGGCAATAGAGAGGAACGCTGGAGTAGCTGAAACATCAGTTTTTGGTTCATTCTTGTCACAGCAAGGTGAAAATGGGCTCTGCCTTTACAAATGGAAACTGCTGCTAATGACAGAGCGCGCTCTGCTGTTGGGAGCACATAGAGACGTTTCAAGTATTGGCCCAGCTGAGCTTTCCTGCATAACACTGCACTTTTTTCTGTTTTTTTTTCCCCCCTTCTTTCTTTTGGCTGTGCAGCACCCATTTTGATTTCCAAGCGCTGGGAGAAGCGTGCTCGCCCACTCCCCAATGTTGCCCTCTTCATCCACACGCAAGAATAGAATAGAATAGAATAGAATCATTAAGGTTGGAAGTGACCTCAAGGATCATCTAGTCCAACCGTCCCCCCACCACCTATTACCCACTAAACCACGTCCCTAAGTACCACATCCAACCTTTCCTTAAACACCCGCAGGGACGGTGACTCCACCACCTCCCTGGGCAACCCGTTCCAATGCCCGACCACACTTTCCCAGAAGAAATTTCTCCTCATCTCCAACCTGAACCTCCCCTGGCGCAACTTGCAGCTGTTCCCCCTTGTCCTGTCACTAGTTATCTGCGAGAAGAGGCCGACCCCCAGCTCACCACAGCTTCCTTTGAGGTAGTTGTAGAGGGCAATAAGGTCTGCCCTGAACCTCCTCTTCTCCAGACTGAACAAGCCCAGTTCCTTCAGCCGCTCCTCATAAGACCTGTGCTCAGGCACGGACACCAGGTGCACAGTTGTGCCCGTGAAGCAGGATATACATGTATGAAAGGTCAGTCCCTGCTCCTCACCTCTCCCTTCACCTTTCCTCCCAGCTCAGTGGCATTCCATGTAACGTTTATTAACACCCGGCCCAAACCATTTCGGGCTCAAACTCCCCAGTCACCTGGCACTTCTTTTTATTCCGACTTTTTGTGGAGCACTGCAGTTGCTGCATGGGGAGCAAATCGTGTACTAGATTAGGTCTTCTCTCTCCACAAAACAGAGCCTATCTCTTCATTTTCCCACACTGTTTTTGTAGTTTGTAGCTGTCTGTTTTACTGCTTGATGTAACTTTTCTTTCATTTTCTTTTCATTTAGCTTTGATTTGTAACTCTCTTATGGCCTTCCTCGTTTTATTTCTTCACTTAGACCCGTTTACTCAGCTCTCTTCTTCCTGGTAGCATTTTTCTGGAGTTTTTTTCCCTTTCTTTTCTCTTCTCAAAGTTGTACTTCACTCAAAGGCTACTTTCCAGTGGGAAAACGCAGCCATTGAAGTTATTTGCCATCAAAGGGAGAAAGGCTAGCAAGAGTGGACGTTTGCCTGCTAAAATGTGTGTGCCCTTTGTTCTGTAAAAGACCACCAAAATGATAATGAACTGGAAACAGGATACATTATTAGAAACAATACATTTGGGAATGAAAATGTGTTGGGTGACAATCTTCAAACTTATGGTTAGAGAGCTGGTTGCTCAGTATGAGAAATAAGGAGAAAGTCATGTACATGTCTTTCTGTTCAGTATATCAGCGATCTGGATGCAGGAGTTGAAT
>VWZZ01004606.1:206489-233751 GCA_013399095.1 Psophia crepitans | reverse complement strand
CTCTCCCCCTCTCTCTCTTTCTCTCTTGGTGTTCAAGCATTTGACATAATTCCTGTTCTTGCTCAGTCTTACTGCAACTGTAATAAGAGTCATGATGTGCTTAGGGTGTTTGCCCACTTTCCACTGACTGGAAGGCTTTGTTTTTTCTCCTCAACATCTCCAGTAGGAGATGCACCTCTGCACCCCTGAAATGAATACTGCACAGGAAATACTGGAATGGGCAGAGATGTCCCTTTGTGAGCATTCCTCTGGAAAGCAAGAGATTTATAGCAAAAAGAGTAGTATCCAGGTTGCAAGACTTTAAGCCTATAATAGAGACTTTGATATCAGTGTGAGTGAAAAGATAATATGATTCCAGGATTTCTGGGCTAATGTGGAGTCTGTGGATCCCTATACCCACGCTGGTGTAAGCTGTGCTGCTACAAAAGACTGCTCCCAAACCTGGAGATGAAGCTGTTCTTGCACAATTTCTGTGTGATGTATTTGAAAAAATACAGGAATGTTTTGACAGGATCAGTCTGTTTGCTGTCTTTGGTTTCGTTTCTTCTTCAGGTTACCTCTGCAATTTTGTCGCCTAGGACATCAGTCAGTCAGACGGACAGACAACTGAAGTTTATCGTCCAGGATGTTTCTGTTGGTTCAAACCAGAGCTGAGCTATTACATTCTGTAAAACTGTATTGAAAAGCAGGCCCCTTGATCTACCTAGCTATCACTGCTACTGCAAGGAATGTTACAGAGCTGCTAATCTGAAACTTAGTTTTCATCTTTATTAGATACAGTTTGCCCTATGGGCATATTTCCTTAGCTATAACAAGATGCTATGGAGAAGGAAGTAGGAGTTTGTAGAGGGGGGGAAAAAGACAATCCTATTTTCTCTCCTTATTTTTCTTGTCTACTGTTCCAGCTCTCTCACATCCTCATCCTAAATTGATAGTATAGTTTGCTTTATGCAAGGTTGAACAACATATCTTCTGAAACCAATCTCCTGTCATGTGTTGTCTGGGAACTCAACAATTAATTGATAATTACATAATTGATTTCAAGTAAGTGGGAATTGCTATGTGGTTTTTGGTCTGTGGCAAGAAGTGTAGAGCAGAATTGTAAGGTCTAAAATAGCCATTGGCCTATTGAAAATTCTTGTTATAGTAGTTGAGGAGGAATTATTTAAGACAGCACGTGAGAGGAGCGCTGCTTTATAGTCTTTTGAAAGAAAAGCTACTCTTAATCTGGAAGGTAGAACCCTCGAAATAAAGTCCTCATCTGTACTGGGCAATTCCAGGAACTGCTGTACAAGTGGCAGATCCTGACAATCTGAGGGGCAATCACACTAAGTGTGCAAGTGTCTTCCATGTGGAAAATTAATGTTCTGTGAACTGTCGTCCCATGCAATAGGATGCTTTTTCTTAAATGAAATTGCTCATTGTTAAAGATCAAGGTAAAGTTGAATGGATTGACCTGCCTGTATGGTTCTTGGGTAAATAACATCGTGAAATCTTGGTTAAGGCTAAACCAGTGTTTTTCTCAGAGGGTTTTTGTGTTTTTTTTAAAAAGAACGATAATTACTCAGTCAGGCTGCTTTGAACTACATTGCTAGATTGCACCTAGTAAATACTTTTGTATATGTATATTTATATACATTTAAAAAGCATCACGTCCTATAGTCTGGTTTCTTGGAGAAGGATTTGACAGTGGTAATTAGTTCTTTGACTAACCTGTCCCTGAATTCCAGATTATATGAGCTGAGATTTTTCTCTTTTTTATTAGAAGAATCCGATTTAGTTGTGTTTGACCTTTCTTACTTCCTCACAGGAGAAGCTATTAGAGGACCAAATTTTTTTCTGAAGCTAATGTATTTGATGTGTTTAAGGAGAAGTTTATAAGGAAGCTTTGAAAAGGCTGCATAAAAATGATGAATCTGAACCCGTTTGAAGAATTTGCTGGTGCATTCTAGTGTAGGTATTTTAAGGCTGTAAGTGACAGTGTTTGATTCAATCTGTTTTCCTTAGCTGGTAGAACTGAACACCCATATTTAGTACCCTGTGATTGAGCACCCCATGACTGAGTCCAACTTGGATTGCTTTTAGGTTGTTTATTGTTCCTTGGTTTTCATCTCGCCTCTTCACATTTAAGAATGAACTGGTTGTGCAGTGTGGGTAATACTGTCATATGTTACTTTATTATTATTAAAAATAACCTGGTGTCACAAGTTTATATAGGGCTGTTTCTTATATGTAAGAAATGTTTGCTTCCCTGAAGGGATCGAATTTTTTACATATTTTCAATGTGTGTATGTGGTATTAAGTAGGCATATCTCATACCTTCATAAAATGGAAGTGAAATGGCATTGAGTGGTGTGATGCTGCTTTAGGAGGTTGCTGGAGCTCTAGAAATCTCATTTCATCCAACTGACTGCTTCATCGTTGGCCAGGAATCCAGAATCAAGAGGTTTGGTTATTTTCCTGTCCATCCCTTCCCTTTCCGCCAGCCCCATCAAGGTGGAGTTTTTTTTACCATAACTGAATTTTGGATTTAGGTGAGGGTCTCATTCCAACTGGTAGCACGGTTCAGATAGTGAAGTTAAAGATACATTTATACATGATCTATGGAAACTTGACAAGCATTCTTTATGTTACAAAAGTGACTCCTAAAAAAAAAAATAAACACTGATGTCCAGACTGATGCCTTGTCCAATGTCTTGCAATGTCTTGCTGCAGAAGCAGATGTGATAGTATTGTGCAGTTGTGCCAGACAGGCAGAGCTCCTCGCTGACGTAGGGAAGTATCAGTCTCTTTGGATATTTTTCCAATGTGGAATTAGTGTTTTGTAGTGACAGTGACAATAGAAATGCTCATAAAGTACTTTCCATGTAGAAACTAAAAAAACTCCCTCCAGAAAAAAACAGAACTTCTTTCTGTAAAGATAGATGCCCATGTTTTAATCTGAAAAACACTGTCTAAAAAAAAGCTGGTTTATTGACCTTTATTTGGTTTAACGTTTTAATATTTACGGATTTGTTTAAAAGCTGCTGTATTACTAATCTAGTAAAATGCCAGCCTCCACATTCTGAACTGTTCATCATCTCTTGGCACAGAAGAAGACACAGTTTGCCACTACTATTCCTGTGGCTTTTTTGTAGAAGAATGCAACTCTGCATTTTCTGTTATTTTACTTTAAGGACAGTTTGTAAGGTGTTTAGTGATTCTCTCAAGGTTGGTTCAGCATCTCCAGTGAGCTCTTTTCAGGGATGCTTTCCTTGTATGTAAGGGGACAGAATTCTGTGAAAGCAGCACACAGTTGTCTTTTCCTTGAGTCATTTGCTAGCAAATACAATCATCAGTTTCTTTTCAGGAATGCAAAACAAAGCTTCTTCCCTTATGCCTACCTTCCCAGTTGCGTGTGCCAGATTGTGTTCATTCATGTCCTTCGGCCTTAACATTGGATTTGGAAAGCTGGCAGACCCGTGAACCTGCTGACCTCAACTCACCTTGAACTTTTTTTGAGAACGTGCCATGTTCAAAGCTGGCTGACACTTGGGCACTACCTCCTGTGAAGACCTGGTTATCCTTTAGTGCTATCGCACTCCCCATGTGTGATGTGACGTTGCTACTCATTATGTTACAGAATAATGGCGTCTACAGAAATGGGCAAGTCATTGCATGCAGAGCGTGCCAAAGCTGGCTTCTATCTCCGGGAGTGCCAGGTATTGTGGTTTAGACAGGAGCTGAGCTTTAATTCTTCTGGGTGTGTTCAAGCAAAAGGATTCACTATTTCCGCAGCAATCCGTACCAGTTGTGAAGTGTGGATTCGAGTAATACCATAGCTGTATTATGAGTTCTAAAGGCTATATAAAATTTGATTTTGTTACTGGTTTTGTAAGTGTACTCGCAGCTTTAAGTCCTTTCTGCCCATGTTTCCTCAATATTTGACTGTGGGTGCAATTCTAGCCTTTGCTTAATTTGCTCCCTGGTAGCCTTACCACTGTGATAGATGGCAAGGAGATAGTGTCAGAAGGCTCCGGAAATAATTTGTTTCTAAATTTTTTTATCCGAGTGGAACATCTTTAGGATTTGAAACATGTACTCATTTTTTTTTCCTTTGGCAAAAAGATAGTTTTTGAGTTTACCACATGTAATTCTCAATGGCTGCTGCTGAAACACTTCTTAGCAAATAGCTGTGTGCAATTAAAGGATGTCTCCTTACCTTTGGACTTACGTGATGCTGAGGAGATGTATTTACTGTTCCTGTTGGCTGCAAGGGCAGAAACTACTTCTGCCCTTCCCTTAAACAGCAGCTGGTGATGCTATCTATGAGCGCGTGGCTGGGTTTCTCTTCTGACCTGTTCTCAGCAGACGTTGAAATCCTGCCGAGAGCGCATCGCTCATCCTGACAGCAGCAGTCCATTGCCACAGTCTGCGTGTGAGGGAGGTCACAGACACCCTTCAGATGGGAAAGGATGGTGAGATCCAAGGGCTTACCCTGTGGAATAGCAGCAACTGGACTAAAAAATATTTTAATTGAACTTGTTAATGAGTTGAAACTCCAAGAAGAGATGAGAGATTTCTGAAGCACCCCAAACAAGATGTGTGGAATATGGGTGTCGCCACCCCAGGCTCATATTCTGCCTTCATTTTGCATGTAGAAATACAAAAGAGTTCGATTTTGATCAAAGTTTGAATGAGATTCTGTACAGGAAACCCAAATTAATAATCAATTTTTTTTTTGCTTTGTTTATGTTGAAAAGTGAAATTTCTTGTGGCCTTCTGAGTAGAGAAGACTCACTTCATGTGAGTCTTGTGTTCATTTCATGCCTCAAAAATATTACTGATTTATTTAATTAAGAGTATGTATCATTGTTAGAACAACTCAGATTTATTTTTTTTTGTTAGAAGAGATATTTGAAAACAAATGTGAGATTGCAATAAGCACCTGTAATTGAGGCAGCAAGGTGGCATATTTTCAAGGAAGAGTAGATTCGAATAGCAAAACGTACAAAAGGAATAAAGGAGGCAAGTCGTTTCTGACTGTAGTATTTTCTTACCCTACCGTCACCTGGAGAAAGTTGTCTTTTCTGTTATGTTAACCCTCGCAATGTTATGTTAACGCTCGCAATGTTATGTTACAATCAGCTTGAGAGAAAGTTCTGTCCTGTCACAGGTAGGGTTGGACACTAATACTCTTCTTTCTGTTCCATCAGTTCTGTACTTTGCCCTTAGGCAGAATGGAAGGTATTCCGCTCTTAGCAGCCCAGGTAGATGGGATTAGGTCTGAAACTGCACTCCTGAAGCTGCACTGAACAGCACTTTATGGTATTGTAATGTATAAGAGCAACTTTTGGGCTGTTGCACATTTTATTTCTATGCACAGGAGTATTTCACAAAACCAGTCAAATTTTATGTTCCTTTTGCAGCAATTGGCTTTGTCTCAGTCTTTTGTGCGGTAATAGTGGAGACCACACAGAGCTTAATCTCATTAGTGTGCTTTATGATTCCCACTTAATATTTTTTTTTTCAAGAAAAAAACCCGTACTAACTTTGTCAGTCTTCCTGAACGCAAGAAAAAGTAAGGCCACTACCACCTGCCAATTGGTTGGGGAAAACCACAAAGCATAAATAAATTAGGCAAATTTAAGGTGGATGTAATAAGACAAATGTGTATTTTACAGTTTTTGGAAATGTTTGATCTTTCCTGTGGCTAGCACTTTTATACAGAGAAACTATTTTTGAAACTAATAGCAAGTACTAAGCTTAGATTTTAAAAACGCTGCTCTTTCTATAAATTGGTCTTTTCTACATTCACATTTTTCTATCCCAGTACATCCAGGAGAAGATAAAATGTGAGAATTAGTTTGGGGTGGAATGGGAAATAGTGTGTTCAGTGTGGCTTCCTGAAGATGAATATTCTCTAAATAAGTAATAAAGCTGAGATGGCTGTAACTCACTGTTAGGAGTTTGTTCCTTGGTAGTTTCTGCCACTTGAGCTTAGATTTTGCTGTCTGCAAATTGAAATGGGTGTTGCCAATGTTTTTTTCTTTTTTGGAGGTTTTTTGGGGGTGATAGATTTGGAGGGGTTTTTTGTTGGGGTTTCTTGGTTGGTTGGTTTTGGTTTGTTAGGCTTGATTATTGTCCTTCATTTGGAAGATCTGCTGATTTTGACAAGTCTTGGTAAAAGTAATAACTAACTTGGAGTTAAACTCATGTTTCTATAGGCTGTTATACTGGTTCTTTAAAAGCTACGTGAGCATTACCTTGACAGGGTAGTTATTTCTTATTACAGTGTACTCCGAGACAAGAGTTGAAATTACAGTTTAAGAGAGGGTATTATAATTTACTGCACCATATATAACTTTGCTAAGCAAAACATTTGTTTATAAATAATGACATTTGGGTTTCAGTAGTGCTGAACCAATGACTAATAAGAATAGTTGGTCTTTTGTGAGCAAAAAATTTTTTCATGCCTTCCATTTTTTATGAGGTTTATTCCAATTTGTTTCCTTCCCCACTTAATTACAATAATTAGTTTTAAAGCTTTGTGTAAAACTGACTACAGCTGTGACCTCCATTCTTGATTGGTTTCCTGACAATGCCCTCTTTTTTCAGTTACTTAAACAAAAACGTGTAACTGTATAAACATTAGTTAAATAGTGCAGTTGTTGATTATTTCTTTCCCCTGTTGCTATGCAGCTGATAGAGCGAGCAGGCACTGTAGACAACCCCAGGTTGCAGCATCCCCAGGCAGTCTTTGCTTCAGTCTTGTTTACATGCGGTAGGGAAAAACATAATGAAAATGTAAAGGTAGATAAAAGCTGGAAGAGAGCGGTGGCTGTGTTTAACATCCTAATAATAGACAGGGCTGGACCCAAGCATTAGAAACACGTCTTATGCATTAGATGGAAATCATCTATCTGTATTTGGCTAATGGCCAGCAATAAGCATGGAAAGTTCTTATTGTGGAGGTACCTGTTAGCCATTTAAGTATAGGATGTACACAGGATCTTCAGCTAAATATGTTAAAGAATGAAATGAAAGAGGCAGATATCATTTGCTAGAAAAGTCTGGGAAAAACAAAAGGGGTATTAATACATCATGTTCCTTACATTGTGTGCTCTCTTGAGGTAGGGAGGCAGTGACCAAAAATGCCCAGGATGTTGGGTGCCATCTATTTTAATTTACTACTTTCCTTCTCACTTGAGGTTTTGGCTTGGTTGATCTGCATAGGAACTCAGCAAATAATAAATAGTAATTAAATGTTAATGAAATAGAGATTTCTGATATCATTGCTGAATCAGCTGTCTTGGCAGCTTTAGCACAGCTCCTTCATTTCTGAGGGGTGGTGGAGTCACAGCTGGGTGTAGGACGACGTTTTGGGTTGTGCTGTGGTGCCCCAAGAAGCCAGAAGTGCCTTTCGGTGCCTTCTGTCATCGCTCAGCAGACGTAGTGAGTTGCCACAGTTGCTGTTGCTTTTGATATCAAAGCCAAGCTGTCATTGCTCCTTGACAGTTACTGAAAGTACTGACTACAGCCTTGCCCCCTGGAAAACAGAATTTTTTTGTTGGTGTAAATAGTGATGCTGGTGCTCAGTGCTGTTGCATTTAGTGTCAGGTCCAGCCTTGTTGCCTGCTGTGCTACTTGCTCTTCCCCCTTGTTTCAGTGCTTTTATTCTCCTTCTGTTTCCACTGTCATTAATGATGACACTAAAAGAGGGGGAAGCAGTTTGGGAGCAGGATTACAGGTGAGGACAGGAGCAATAAATGTCTGGGCATACTCTTTCCTGAAAGTTGAGCTGGACATTGGTAGGGAGAAACACAGGTCATGTTCAGTTGTTGTGCAAAAGGGCTGTTCCAGCTGCAGAGTGTTGGGAGAGGAGAGGGAGACTCCAAAAGCAGAAAAGCTGATCTGTTAGGGTGAAAAAGGAGGAGGGGCTCATTGCAGGCTAAGTATTCAGGACTGACACCTTCTCCTTTGCACATCCCTGGGAGTTGTGTTGCTTCAGGGCTGCCTGCAGGGTCAGTCTGAGCATGTGGCTCCTCTTCACTGGCAGGTGGTAGGTTATCCCTCCCCTAGTATCTGGCAGAGTGATTGGGCTTCTAATGCTGTACCTGGTGTGAAGTGGCAAGGAGGAACAAGTCTGCATTTGGACACGTTGCAAGTTAAACAGCAATCCCTGAGGTATCTGGATATGGGAGTTTATTTAAGAAGCTAACAAGATTAGAGTGTTTGCCCTACTTAATTACTCTCACACTCACCCCTGAGAACCACCCTCAGCTCAGTATCACGTTTACAAGCTCTTGCCTTTCCTTCCCATCAGGCAGACCACTACTGGCTGGTGGGAAGGTAGGGCAGAAGGTTCTGTTTGTTTGTACTCTGCAGTTGCTCAATTGCCAGTCTCGAGCATTATTAGCTGATGTCCCTGAGCATCCTGTGGCATTTGTCTGCATGAATCTCCCCCCATTTCGCCAGTTTTCCTGCACTGCCAGCATTTTCTCTCCAGCCGAGGATGATTGCCGCCTTCTTGCCAGGCCCCAAACCCCTGGTTTTCCCCGCCTAAGCAGGCTATGTGCAAAGCACACATGATCACCTTCCTCATTTGTGGTTCCATCTCACCTCCCTTTATTAAGAGGAGGATTCAGGACATGTCATTTTTGTTTACACCCAGTGTTATGAAAATTTACCAGCCCTTACTGATAAATACAGAAAGTAACAGGCTTCTGCTTCAGAGTCCAAAAGTTCGATTTCACACATTCATGCACACCCCTGCACAATTATGTGCACTAAAACCATTTTAAAGACCTCACGCTGCTACATGTACAGAAGTACTGAGAACTGCTGGTATCTTACAGCACCATTTTATTCTCCTGTGTTTACTTGCACAGCCTAGATGGAGCCCATTCAACAAGTGGGAAGAGTTGATTAGCTGGGGGATAGTTCTTCTTACACTGGACGGTTTGCCAGCCCGCATACAATCCTGTAACAAATTGTACCTTTTAGAGTAATATGATTTCTTTGCATTAGCGGGTCAATTCCAGGCCGATTCTGTCTGGCTTAATGGAGCATAGGAACACTTCTCGAAGCGCTTGGCTGACAAAAGGGGAAGATGGATGAGTTGTGACAGATGGCCCTGTTGTTGCAAGAGAAGCTCAGTCTGTCCCTGGTCTTTTTCTTCCTGTTCTCCTCAGCCCCTGCTGGGACAGGAGGAAGCTGTTCTTCAGTGCTGGAGCATTTGAGCCATGCTCTGGGGCTGATCGTTAAAATCCAGGTGGCTTTTGGCATTTGTTGTTCAATCAGAGTGACAGTTTCAGACCCACTGCCTTTCCTGACCAGCTCTAGAGTTGTTTATCTGCTGTAGTTTGGAAGTGTTGACGGTTGTCATCTCAATAGACTGCAGAGGGCCAGGGCTGATGGCGGAAAGAAGAGCTATGCAGGTTGAGACAAAGGAATAGAAAGGGTGGATGAAGGGCAGACAGCAATGGACCATGTTACTGCTGGTGCGCTCCGGAAACATAAGGAGACACAAGCATTTGGGAAGTTTTAAGCAAGAATTCTGTCTTTTTGTGCCAGCAGG
The DNA here is from genome assembly GCA_013399095.1 of Psophia crepitans. NCBI lineage: Eukaryota > Metazoa > Chordata > Aves > Gruiformes > Psophiidae > Psophia > Psophia crepitans. The sequence goes on along the minus strand of VWZZ01004606.1, from coordinate 224,192 downwards.
AAGGAGCAAATGTGCAAATTAATTTATATTGCAGTTTCATAAGCAAGAATAAAAGAGTAGTGAGACTCTCTTTAGACATGGAATACTTGTTGATGCTAGGACACGCTGTCTGAACTTCACAGTGTGCCCCACATTCCTGGTCCCTTGACGATGAATTCTGGAGAGGCTTTCTGAGCACCCTGTAGCTCCCTGTGTGCTCTTTACTTTCCTTCCGAAAGGAACTAGATTGGGAAGAGAATTGAATGCAGTTGTGTGCAGGGTGTGCACCTGGGAGCCAAGAAATGTCCTTTGCCCCCCAGATTTAATTCTTGAGAAAAATAATATTTTGGAAGGGCAGGAGCCCATGAAGCTCAAACAAAGGTTGTGTTTGATAATGTACTTGCTGAAGAAAATATGTAAATCTTCTGGAGACTGCCAAACAAAACCAGCTGTGATGGGAATTGGGAATTCAGCAATAGTGGAGGATTAGTCTGTCTGTGCTTGGTGTAAACTGATGTACACTGCAAGAAGTTAAATGTGGTTTCTTGGTTCCTATTCCAGATACCCAGAAATAATTTTAACAAGCGATGTGACTGATACTACATGTGATTTCACAGCGAACATGTATATAGCTAGGAATGACATACTGACTATGGTAATGATACATAATAAGGCTGGTTGGTGTGAGTTCTGCTGAAAAGTTTAATTTCAGGCACATTATATAGCAGCCAGGGTAGTTGTAATCTAATGGTTATGTGTAAAATGTCAGAATTCACAGCTGAGCAGTCAAATTCAGAAAGCTCTCTGGCACCACGAAATTATGATCATTCAGAATGGAGGTCATCACCTGCTGAAATGTTAATTTAAAAGTCATTGCCTCACTTTACAGGCACTGTTGTTAAAATAGACACGTGCAGAAATACATTATGATCACTATTTTTAACTTCTCCACTTGCAAAGTAGTATGTACGCATGTCTATAACAAAAACAGATGGGCAAAAAATACAACATTGTCTTCTGGTGTTTTTCTGCTAAGACATGGCGATGATCTCCAGGTCTCATCAAACCTCAATTATTCAGTGATTCTCTGAATATTAAATACAGTCCAGCCTACAGAGAACAGAAGATATCCTGAGCCCTCTCCAGAGTGGAGGGAAAAATAAAGAGACTCAGTGACTCCAAAGTCTCCAGCAGGATGGGTTGTAGAGAAGCAATGAGCTAAACAGCATCGAGTATACAGTGGTAACTTGAAAAGACACAGTCTCTAGCTGGCCCTTCAGATGAAGTGCTGGAGGACAACTCCTAGCTAAGCAGACCTTAAAAGATAGGATCAATTAGTCTCTTTGTGTAAGTGCTTTTACCTAATATTGTACTGCTTTTATTACAGCATTCAATGAAAAGTTCTATGCCATGTATTTGCAGTAAAACCAAACGTGAGGAGTTGAAAGTTTCTGTTGAATTGTGTTTGCTGTGACTAGACTCTTCCCAGATCATTGGTATTCACCTGTCTCAAACCGCAGTTTTGTATATTGTATTAATAGGATCTTGAAATATGCCTCAATTTTGGAGAGAATGTAATAACTCTGTGAGAATTACTTAGTGAAAAATATCTTCTATCATTAGAGATTGATACTTTATAGAATTAATCCTACTTCCGCAGTAATCACTGATATATTTAACGAGGTGATATGGCTCCATGTTAAATTATATTGAAAGACCCTGAAACACTGTAGGTCAGCTGGGAAGGTTAGTGCCTATCTGCATTTCTTTCAGTATGGCCCAGTCAGTCACTTTAATATGCAGTATTAATACTATATAATAAGACCAGGATTAAGAGGTTAGAGACTAATTTCATCTGTTTGGTGGTGATGATTTCTCTATACTAAAAGATGTTTAGATGTAGAACAACAACTGTTACTGATTGAATAGTCTCTATGCAAACAGTTGCACATGCTGTGAAAACCTGGAAAGCTTTATTTGGCTATGTTCATTGTTGTTCAGTAATTGCTAAACTGAAGGTTGAATGGGAGTACAGTTCTAAAAGTAGGAGAGAGGAATATTAATAATACTGTTTTATTTGGTTATTTTTCACCGTTATAGAGTTCTGGGTTAGTATATAATAACTTTTAAAAGTGTGATTCTCAAAGTTGTGTGTATTAATATTTTACTGCTGCTGTAATGTAAAGTGTACGTGAAGTCGCACACAGTGGTAGTGCCTCTTCGCACGTATCTCAGTTGTGTTTAGCATTCAGCACTAAAAGCAGATTGTTCATCAAACTGGGTGCAAATTTGCATTGCTGGCCAAAGCTCCATGTGCCTTCTCCTGAACAGCAGTCCTGGAGGTCAGCTGTTTGCAAACAAATATTCTTCATCACCTAGCCTGACACCACCTTTCATGACCTTACGCAGAGCATCTTCATTTCTCAGTATTTCTCCTATATTGTATTTCTGTCTAATTTCGTACCTGCTTGATGGTTGCTGTCTGCTTATCTTTTTGTTCAATGAGGAATCCAAAATGCAAACACTACCTACTTTTGAAACCTTCTCGTTGTAGGCAAGCCTGTAAGGCCTCTGAATGGTATCTCATAGCTCATTCTGATTATGATGATGTGTTATTGAAGAGAGTAACTGGAGAAACTGGCAGCTAGGTGCCCTTGGAAACTTCCCAGAGTGGCTGCTTGGAAGCCTGGTGCTGCCAGTGGTGTTTGAAAACACAGGTTAGGAATGATCATAGACTGGTTTGAGTTGGAAAGGACCTCAAAGCCCATCTAGTTTCAACCCCCCTGCCATGGGCAGGGCCACCCTCCACTAGCCCTGGTTGCCCAAAGCCCCATCCAGTCTGGCCTTGAACACTTCCAGGGATGGAGCAGCCACAGCTTCTCTGGGCACCCTGTGCCAGGGCCTCACCACCATCACAGGGTAGAATTTCTTCCTAATATCTAATCTATATCTACCTTCTTTCAGCTTCAGGCTATTCATCTTTGTCTTGTCACTCCCTGCCCTTGTAGCCAGCCCCTCTCCAGCTTTCCCGTAGCCCCTTTAGATACTGGAAGGTGCTCTAAGGTCTCCCTGGAGGCTTCTCTTCTCCAGGCTGAACAGCTCCAACTCTCTCAGCCTGTCTCCATAGCAGAGGAGCTCCAGCCCTCTGATCATCTCCATGGCCTCCTCTGGACTCACTTCAGCAGCTCCATGTCCTTCTTGTCCTAGGAACACCAGAGCTGGACACAGTACTGCAGGGGGGGTCTCACCAGAGCAGAGTAGAGAGGGAGAATCCCCTCCCTTGACCTGCTGGCCACACTGCTTTTGGTGCAGCCCAGGACGCTGTTGGCTTTCTGGCCTGCAAGTGCACATTGACAATATTGTGTTGAGTTTCTCATCCCCCAACACCCCCAAGTCCTTCTCCTCAGGGCTGCTCTCAATCCATTCTCCACCCAGCCTGTAGTTGTGCTTAAGATTGCGCCAACCCACGTGCAGAACCTTGCATGTGACTTTGTTGAACTTCATGTGGTTCGCACAGCCCCACCTCTTGGGCCTGTCCAGGTCCCTCTGGATGGAATCCCTTCCCTCCAGTGTGTTGACCGTGTCAACACGCTGGGTGTCATCAGCAAACTTGCTAAGGGTACGCTCGATCCCACTATCCATGTCTCCGACAAAAACATTAAACTGCGATGATCTAGTGCCTCTAACATGGAATAGGAGGGAAAGAGTCTTACTGCAAAAGTCTACGCCAAACAGAAACAGGATTTAATGGCTGAAATGGGTTTGGAAAAGCTGGTGGAATATAATGCTTGGGGAGACAGTATGGATTCACTAGTCAGAGTAAACCAGCAGCTTTGTCAGCCATCAGTACTTTGCTACCACCAGAAATTCCCTGCTGACTAGATGGGCTTACTGCAGAGATCCAAGCTTACCGGGCTTCAAAGTGGAAAATGAGCTTGAGAGCAAGGGGGAACAGGGGAGGTGATTTCTTTTTTGCCCAAAGGACATGTTAAGATTTCAGGCTCTTTCTAGATGTAGATAGCAGATTACTAACAAATCCTACTTTGGGAAAAACAATGCCAAATTTCTGTGCATCCCTAAGAAATGTAATCCGGGTCAATTTAAAGGTGGAAGCAATTTATCACTGGCTTTAGAACCACATGGTGAAGATGGCAGACCCCATCATTCTTACATTCCCCCAGGTGGGCAAAACCAGAATTGGTGCGATGTAATGCTATACATGTTTTGCACATGAAAAGCCTGCCTTTGGGAACCACTGGGACTGGAGGAATTGCATCAGTGTTGCAGCAGAGAAGTGGCAATGGTCCCTCAACCTCTCTGTCATGGTTGGGTTGGTATGCAAGGCAATGTGTGTCTGAGAGGCAGTTCGTTGTGATAGTTTGCTGTGTTCACCATGTCTCTAACTGCCTTATTCCAACTGTGGAAAATTGGAATATAACCAGGGAGCAGTCACTGCGCTTTGTGGCTGATTCCACTCATCACATTGATTGCATCAGAACCTCAGAAGTTATTCAAGCTACTGGGCTGGTGGTTGAAATCCAGACTCCAACTGACAGTTGGGCTCCAGTTTCCAGATGCCAGTCCTAGGGTTTTTTAGCAGTGGTGAAGGTGATGTGGAAATTTCAAGAAGTTTTTTTGCTGTCTGCTGGAGGGGAAAAAAAAAGTGTCCCCACAACAAACTCAAAGATACAGACTAGTTTTCATGAACTGAGAAGGAACACGAAGGTTATGTGTCTAAGTTAGACCTCGATTCAGAATTTCCATCAGTTCTCTACTTAGGTCACAGAAGAAGATACAACGCCACAGCAAGGATAGGAATGAAATCTCTACTTTGCCTTTTCCAATCCAATGTGTGTGCTGCTGCAGGGAAAGACATGGCAGAAGCAGCACTTCAGAATATAATGCTGGTGTCCAATGGCTCTTTCTTACAGCCAGACACGCAACAAAGCGTGACAGTATTGCATTATTTTGAAGTTACCTGCCTTCTGATCACTGCAAGCTTGTTTCCTGAGTTCCTTAACAGAGAAATCCTAATAGCTTCCTGCAGTTGGCTGTATCTCTGCAGGAAACATGGTGAGGCTTTTAGTTGCCAGAATGAACAAGCAAGTTTTTGTATGTGACCAAGGAGAAGATTTGGAGGCAAAGGAGGTGGGGAAAGTGTTGTGTAGATATGCTTGAAGAAACTCAGTCATTTAAATCACCACACGTTTAATATAATTGTTCCCGAAGGCTGTGAAAACCCTAATTTATTTCACATCACGTTTACTCATTATGTAGGTTATCGGTAGTGCCATGTTTAATTTGTTGGAAATTAAATGCTGTGAGAAAAGATGTAATTTTCACGTTCATGTAATCTTGTTTTGTACCATGGATATATAAATATATATATAAAAATTGCAGTGTAAGCACTGACTGCTACACATAAGTGTTCAATACTTCTTGATACAGTGAAAACATCTTGTGTGAACTCACTAATATGTTTTTAAATTAAAATGTCCCACAAGATTTTAGTTCTTTTAGTTCTAATTACCTACATTTTTAACATCTTTCTTGAAAATACATAAAAGAAAATAGAGAGTGGAACCTTGTTTTGCTGTCCTTGGTAACTGGAAAACTTCTGTAAAGGTGATGGTGACTACCTGTGAGTGTGAACAAAGAGAAAAAAGGTGAAGTCGTAAAGACTGTGCACACACCCTCTTGGTCTTTCATTACATTATAGAATTATTCTTAGGTTTCGTGGGATTTTAAGTCCACTGAACAGATAGCATTATAAAATTCAGGATGCTTCTACATTAATGTTTCATTTGTGTTCTTTTTGACTTCCAGAACTTCCTCTTTCATTTTCAGCATCTCTGTTGCAATATGATTTTTTTGAGAGGGTTCTTGTTTTTAAATCTGTGCCATGTGATCTTTCCTTAGCTTGGTCGAAATGGTACAGTAGAGCATAATTGCTGCTATTCTTTGTCCTTTATCATAAACCAGTCTGAAGTGCAGCAGAGATCCCTGAACACCTACAGGATTGTGTAAACAGAACTGTGTGCAGTGCGTAGAGCTTGGGGCACAGCAGGCAGCTCCTTCCCGTGCCCTCAAATCCTCAACCATGAGAATCCCGAGAGGTGAGGGGGGCTTGATGTCAAACTGCCACTAGTTCACCTCAGATTTCTCTTGGCACTGCGGTTTTGGGTTGTCATGTCTTGCAGTTGAAAGACAGCATGGCTATAAAGCAGTAGGGCTGAAAATGAATGACCAAATATTATCTAAGTCGTAATCTTCTGAGAGTAATTACCTCCCGACTCTGTTAGGAGTCAACTGTGAAATACTGGTTTTAATGTTAAGATTTTTGTGCATATGCATTTGTCCTCCCTGAAATAACAGCTAATAATAGTAGCTGTCCAAACCTGAAATTGTTGAAGGAGGAACTATCAAATGCATTAACTGACTGGAAACCCACTGCTTCATAGCTATTAAGTTGTAATAGTTAAATATATTTAATGTTTTTTGCTGGTTGTAAAACATTTGCTGTCTAAGGAGACTTGCCCTTGATGTCTTTGCAAAGATCCTAACTGACCTCTGTCCACTTGAAGTTCAGCAGATCGATGGATTTTTATGGTTGGGACAGCTACAGTTGTGTGTCAGGTAATTAAATATCATCAATGGGAAGGTTGCTTGAGGTTCATGTATACCATAATTCCACACTATCTTGCCCAAGCAGACATTTGCCCTGCAAGATATCGAAAATTTTATGGTGTTCCTCTCTAGGAGTCAACCACTGTGAGTTATGTGTTCGTTTCTGCAGGGGAGAATGAACAACAGTAATGTGACTTTGGATAGCAGTTTCATTTTTGGAATGATGCATCTTTATCTTTTGAAGCTTTTTTCTGTATGAATCTTTGAAGCAGATGTGAAACCATTCAAATTACATTTTATAATCTACCTTTGTGGAAAAAAAAAGTTTGTAAACATATCTCTCTTTTAAGGCCATAAGAAGTAGCTACTCTATGTATTATAGCCACTATACTTACAGATCTTGCTGTCTTCCCTTTTTATCTTCTTTTTTTACCCCAGCTCTTACACGCTACTGTGGTTCAGATTGGTACAGACTCTTGCATGCGCAGAGGAAGTTGGGTGTAGAAAAAGTCTGTGCCAAAGGAAATCTAGGGATCCTGGGACTGGGTAGGTGCTGATATTACTTATTTTCACTCATGGGCTAGCAATGAGAATTGAGGTCAGCCCTGGGCTTAAAGATTTATTTGATATTGTTGGTGTTGAGAGTATATACAATTAATGTCTGACCTGAGCCTATTTCTAAGCAGCAGAGCAGATAACATTATCTTTGCAGGTTCAGCAGTGAAAGCTGCTCTTCTGCTGCACCATCTGAGGGGAAGAAAAGCAGTTTCCAAGGATGCCTACACACTGTGTAAACAGGGTGGTGGGACACTGCTTGGGTCTGTCGTTGATAAAATTATCACGGTGTATCTTAAACTTGTTTTCTCCTTTAGTTCCCAGTTTCTGAAATCTTTCCCTCTGGCAGCTGTAAATTTAGCCCTAAGTGGTCAGCTTTTTCATTTCCAGCCTCAGGGGAATCATTCCTGTTTTATAGCCATTTGTTATTGTGTGAAATCAACAGAAAAGGTGAGCTTGAGTAGCACCTCTTCTTCTATGCTATTTAGTCCAGGAATATTTATAGCCAGCAGCCATACGTGGTGTCAGACTTGTGATGCTCTTATAATAGAGGTGCACTTTTTTAATAACCTCCTGTATACCTCTTTCAGAACAAGTGCTGTGTTTCTGAGTATGTGTAGCCAGTACAATCATAAAATTTCTCTTTATGTCTTTTCCTCATACATCTTGGGATTATGTCTGCCTTTGTGTAATGGTAGGTGCTAGTCCACGGTCATCCTGGTGTTGACTCATTTACCCTAATAGTTTCGTCACATAAAACATGCTTAATGCGCCAGTAGCATTCACCAAAATTTACAGTGACACTGGTACTAAGCAGAATCCTTAGGATGTCTTTCATGTGCTTTTTGCTAATCACGGATGCCTTTGTTGGTGTATTACTCTCATGTATTTTAAAAAAAATAGATGGAAAGTGTTGCAGCTGTGGAGCACCATTGTGTGGAGCACAACAGCGCTTCACAGGTTTCTGGATTTCATAATCTATTTGCCAGTTGTAGGTCATTTCCCTGGACAAATTATTACTTTTTAAATTTAAAATATGGTCTTTTTTCTTCATAGAGAAATTATTTAACTTCAAATCACATTATTCCTGTTATTAACAGTTCAGTGTTAACTCTTAAGACAATGGAGAAGTGATTTGGAGTGCCATAAGGATATGTGCCCAAAGGCGATGTTATACAAATCCTCTTACTTAATAATCCGTTGGTGTGCTCACCTCCTACATGTTGCTTGGAAAACATACTGGTATATTCAGTCAGAAGCAAATAGGGTGTTCTGAACTGTTGAGTCTTTAATTAAAAGAAGTCTGTATTTTGGATAGTAGAAGGCTGTTACATATCATCAAGGCAAGATAACGGCACCTCCATCTTAAAAACAATTACAGGAAAATTTCCTGAAATTAGAAAAGTTTTTGGGTTGCACCTTTCTGACAAAAGTCATCTTGCATATGCAGAAACCAGCTGTTCTACTGAAAATCAGGGCTTGCATGATAGCGGGACAAAAAAAGTCAGTTGAAGGTCAGTCACAGGTTGTCCCAGGAAATGCCTATTGTGATCACGCTGATTCAACTGTGAGCATACAGTTCTGTTCTGCACCAGCATAGCAGAATCCAGGCCTGGACTGCTTGCGGCTCAGCTGCAGAAGGCTCCATTGGAGCCTGAGAACAGGAGCTTGTGTGGAGGACAGTGGCACTTGTCAGGCTTCCCTCAGAACGGCAGCGAGGGCAGTGGTAGTAGGTATTACCTGTTACTGCAGATACGCACACGTAAAGCATAATTAGAGTAGCCACCAGAAATGTAAAGTCATCACGTTTGCCTGAACGTGAGTTAGGTTTTTATTTCCATTTATCTTGTTAATGTTTTCTCACACAAGGTGCCCCTGCACTGGCACAAGTGGGTGGCATTAAATCTAATGCTGTGAGGTTGTGCAGGGGAAGAAGGGTATGAAATTGCATCTGTACGTTTACAACACCACTATTGTTTGTGTTATACCTATGTCAGATGCTTTAAAACTGAACTGGGATTTGAATTGTAAGGCTTGCATTGCTGCTAGAATAGTTTGGGTCTGTTTGGGTTTTTTGCACGAAAGTCACAATATTTGTGTATGAGAAGGTTATACCTTTGTAAAGAACACGTCTTGCCAGCTGGTACAATTTGCATGGTGGTTTTTCCCATTTCAAGGCTCATGCTGTTTGTGCAGAAATGTACTTTAAGGTTGTAATTTGATATGAGCTTGGTTTTATCTTACTGTTAAGGTACGATTTTGATTTGGGAGCTTTGCTGTACATCTCCACCTTACAAACTACCATAATAGTCAGATGCTGTGTGGAACCTGTGTTTCAATTTGGCTCATCATTTGAGGAAATATAGAAAACGTTCAGTCCTGTATAAACAAGTAATTTAAGTTCTGCTAGGCCTCATGCCAAGGTGGGAAGGTGAGTGTTAGGAGTGCTGAGTTTAAAAAACAAACCCTGAATTACATACAGATTTTTGTAGGTTCTAAAGTAGCTTTGTGAAAATAGTGAGGAAGTTGCAATAATGCAGGAGGCCTGTCCTGAAGAGGGAACTTGGAGAATTTGGAGAACTGAGACAAATATGGAAGCCCTAGGTGTATGGTGCGTGGAGGAACGGAGCTGCTTTAGTGCCACTGAAATGGTGCTTTGGTTGTCACTACTTCAAAAGGTTGTGGAAGCATGGCTGGGCGTACACTGAGGAAAGAGAAATGGCAAGAGATCGCTGTGGTGATGCCACAGTTGCCACTGTCCTTCGTACATCAGACAGTATTTGCATTTTTAGAGTAGCTTGCCTGAAAAATAGGTGTTACATGGGCAGATACAGGTGCAGTCTGTTCACGTAATTTCACATAGTGCACCTCACCCGAATGAGCCAAGATTATTGTTCCCCTCTGGAAGTCATTCATTTTGTTCTGCCATGGGTTGGCATCATCTAACGAGAGAGATGTACACGTGTCGTGTGGAAAGCTTGTAAGGGCACATCATGAGAGCAGAAAAGAGGAATTTGTTTTACTTTCATTAGACTTCAGAGGGGTGGGACAGAATCACTAACGTGGTGGCTAGTTGAGCAAGTGACACACATTTTTCTGTCCACTGAGGAAAATTCATATGAGCATGTCCATGGTAAAAGGAATACAACAGCAGAGAGAGGGAACAGTTGAATAACATCTCTTTTTGTCTAGAAAAGACACTTGTGGAAGTCATATTTTGCAATGCCAAAGGCTGCCCATTTTCCTTGTGTGATAGGTGCACTGTTTCCTGTGGATGCTTTGGATTTGTTCCCTCAGCCTTTGGCCTTGTGGTGACGTTGTGCTTTCTCTTGTTTGGATTTTGTCACGCTTGTGATTCTGAAGTTTTTGCAGAAATGCATGTTTTCTACTTAACACTACTGTTTTGTACAGAAAAGAAAGCCATACGGTTTGTCAAGACTTTGGTCTTTGTAGCTTTATGTTAAAAAAATCTGTGGGTTTAGGTTTTTTGAGTGTGTGTGTGAGCCTCTTTATTAAGTTCTTGATAAGAAACAGATTAATAGAAGAGCTTTCATGATATGAGAATGAAATACCTTGTTTGTTTTAGGCTTGTAATTATTCTCAGTGATGGTTTTATAGTTGTAACTGATTTGTAAGCTTTAATAATCATAGTATGCAATCGTACCTTGCAGCATTTTATGTACGGATTCGTCTCTGTTTCCAGCTTGTTCTATCAGCACACTTAATGTGGTTGTATTTTTCATGGTTTAATTAGAACTATTAATTAACATGATTTCGAATTGCCAGTTCTGGCAGCCTGCAGATAGAAGTAACAAGGATCAAATCATTGTCTTCTGAGAATGCTGAAATTCACAGTGAAATTTGTTCAGCTGGTCACAGCTCAGCTGGCTCGCTGGATTTTGAAAGCCAATATGTGTCTGACTTCAATATCAGTTATAGACATTTCGTAACATGACTTTTGTATGGCATGTGGACGATGAGTATTCCGTTTCACTGAAAAATAAAATGAGTATTTTTCCCTCTGAATTAGAGAGGAGAAGCAGCCTGAATTACTTCCTGTCTATAATGTGTTCTTTCATTACAAAACAAATAGGCAGTGTGAAAATCCCCAAGGTATCCCCACCCTGTGCTCAGTTTCCAATTTCCCTACATGATGACTTGAAAAAAAAAATAAATCATATAATGTTATTTTGTTTTGTTTGATATGTGGAAGGAATTGTTGAAACCATTTTGTCTCAGTAAATGTGTATCTAGATTTTCTGTTTCAGACAGAAACAGGAATAACACATATCGTTAGCCTAAAAGGTTTTATGTACTAATCATGAACATGCCAATTTAAAGCATTAGATTTCTTTGGTAATGGAGTATTGCTTGCTGCAGATAAAACATTTATTAGTTTAATAATTAATCTTTATGTTGATTGTATAGCTTTGCAGTAGAGTATGCCTTAAGCTGTTGTTCAGGTGTATTAATTAAATCTGTTCTGATAGTGTATGCAGTAGTGTTCATAGCCTTTAGCAAGTGTTTTGCTTGAGCACACTGAGACCCTTCAGCAAGGTCAGTCACGTACGTAGGAAACAAGGGATGAGGGAGCAGCGTGGGCATTTGTGGGAGGGATGCACTGAGGTCCCCCAAGGATCTGTACTAGGGCCAGGCTTGATTCACTGGAGAGGTGGCTTGTAGGCACTTGTGCTGTGGCACAGAAGGGAGGGTGGATCTGTTGGAAGCCTTACGGGAAAAGAGGTGGGAGACCAGCAGCGGCAAAGGGCTTGTATAAGGCATCCAGATGCCACATGCTGAGAGGTTGTGGGGACCTAAGGGTGGAGCTGGAATCCTGTCAAGTGTTTCTGAACGATCAGGAGGATGGAGAAAAATGCCCCTTATTGAAGTGAACAAGTATGTTTAACTGTGGTCTCTAGAATGAAAGCACCCAAATCATCTAGACTTTGAAGTAATTTTGATTTTTTTTTAATTAAAATGTCTATATGACACTCAAATGTCCATGGAAATTAATGCTATTACAAAACCTCAGTAGCTTGAAAATAATTATTCCTTGCCAGTAGCAAAGGCTTAGAGTCACACTGTGATTTACAGAAAAATTGCCCTCCTTTTTGACTATTCTACTTATTGTTACATCAGTCAAAGCCACATTTTTTATATTATAGTCACTGTCCTTAAATATTGCCCCTTAGCCTGCTGAAGAGTGGTTGTAGTATTTCATTGTTCAATGCTGTAATAAGGAAAAAAGGGGGGACAAAAGGAAATAATAGAAACACGCTGACACTGGCCACTTTGGTTTCTTGATTTTTGAAAGTCTCATGCGTAGTTGAGCTAGAGGTTCTGGATATTAGGGTTTTCCTCATTTCTTGCTTCTGCCTAAAGCAGGCAAGTATGTATGCATGCACAGCTGGCAAATGGGGCGTGTTTTGAGCTTACCTGATTTTATTGTCCTGCAAAGGATAATGAGGTCTGAGAGCCTGTTCACAGGCTTAATGAGTGACTTAATAATGGGAAACTTAACAATTATATTACCTGTACCTCATAACTTTTTCTGGGAAGACTCTCTGTTTCAGCTAATGAAACGCTTTTGTCTGCATTTGATTTCATTATTTATTTTGTTAGGTATGAGGCAAGGAAAAAGGTCTACACAAGGGTCATAGTACTCCATTTTTTAAATTTAGATAGGGATGATGTCAGAGGATCTGTTCATCCAAGGATAAATATTAAAAAATACTGTATTCAAACTAGATATTATTTAACTTTTAAGTAGTGTAAGCATCATGTTTGCTAACAATACAGAATTCATTGTAAGAAAGTACGTTAGCACAGCTGGATCATAAGACAGTTTCCCCCAATCTGGCATAAGAAGAAATTATACTTCTCAGAGATAGCAGAAAAGTCACACTGCACACAAATGAGATCAATTGAAGGGGGACACATGAAAGGAACAGAATTAGTATAAACATATGCTTTGCTGAACATCTAATTGCTCCATACAAAAAAAAAAAAAAATTAGAGCATTTGTTCTGAACATGTTCTGAATCCAGATAGAGACACACCAGCTAGTAAGGGAAAACCAGCAACCTTCATGTTCATTCTCTGGGCTAACTCTGCCTGAGTTTGTCCCATATATTCATAGTTTCTCCAGCATCATATTTCAGAAATTGTTCAGCTCTCCATCTTCAAACTACATTTCCAAGGTGGAGGGATAAGCAATTTGATTATTTGACCGGAGCAGTGATTGTATTTTTGAATGAGAGCAGATGATAACACTGCCTCAAAAACCTAGCTTGCACAAAGTCTCAAGCATTGGCTGCCTGTTTGGAATAGAGGTGTAATTACCATTGAAAGGGATTGTTTTCTACATGATTGCTTTCTTTGATTGGTTTTCCTTCTTAATCAAACAAGCATTCAGTTTTTATTATGCTTCGAATTTATATTCATTCTTGAATTTCAAAAAAAGTCAAAATTTCTCTTATAGATTTCTTGTTAAAATTCCTCATGTTCATCCTTTTATCCACTGGGACTTGCCATTTCCTTTCCTAGATGTTCTATTTCTGTTATTTAATTATAATATAAATAGAATTTTATTTAGAAAATAACAGGCATATTAACAATGAAGGTAGATACTTTTCTGGAGTGAAATCCTGTAATGAACAGGCAGAAACAAAGGAAACAAAATGCATGTAATGACTTTCTTCTGGACCTTATTAGTCATTTGCAAGGGACTGAGGCTGGCTTCTCTTCTTATGGATGAATTCCAAGACTGACATCTACATATGCATTTGTATTTTGAGGATATTGCTGGCATCAACACGAAGGTCAAAACTGGACATCAAGCAACATTAATGTGATGCCCACCAGAATTAATGGAAAAGTTGTTTCTCCTCCTGGTTATTTAGTAGCCAGGCAAAAAAAAAAAAAAAAAAAAGTTAATTTTTAGCATTCTACTAACAGGGGAGATCAGAGAATTTAACACTCAGGTTACATACCCACCAAAATTGTAACAATTGATAAAAAGTAACTTTTTACAAAAACCCAGAAGACATATGAGATTCATACAGGTGTTATGAATCCTCAAGAGAATTAATTATGAAGTGGTACAGTAGACTTGCAACCTGGCTGGGTGCATCCATCTCTTTCTCTGGAGTAGGGAAGGGTAGACACTCTTGTGCCTAGCGATTGATATTGCTTCTCTGCTTCGCATGCAACCATTGCAAAAGAAGTAGTAGAACAAAAATGCCTTGAAACAAAAACATTTCCTTTCAACAACTAGCTCTGTAGAATACAAGCAAAGTAGAAAAAGCATAGTAACTGTCTTACAAGATAAGGATCCTTTTTTTTTCTTTTTTTTTTTTTTTTAAGTCAATGGATAATTTCCCCAATTTCTTTCTTTCTTCACCAAACTGGAATACTATGTGAGCAGGTCCAGGTTCTTTCTGTTTGTATGAATCCCCACCTGATTCAGTGTTTCAGGTTCAGTATTCTTCTCCTGGCCTGGTCAGAGGTAAGGAAAGCATACACCGTGCCAAAGGGAACCTCTGTGAGGATCGAGGATCGAGACCTGAGTTGCACAGCATCCTCAGCTTGGTAGAGGATACATAAGCTCCGCACCCTCCAGCACAACTGCCCATCTGTGTTTCTGCTGCCGAGATCTCCAGGCACATTCAGATTGTGGCTCCTGGTTTATATTGTGTCCTCTGGTCAGTAGTCTGCTGTCTCTGTGATTTTAAAAATCTTTTCAGACATGGCAACATGCTCTTTCACCCTTTAGCAGTACTATTAGTGGCTTAAGTTTCATCTAAGAGCGTGCTGGGTTAGAAGGGCTATTGGCAAGATGCTGTTCATTGGTCTTTTTAACCACTGAAAAGGAAAGCAAAACAAAAATGAAAGGTGAATGGAGATGATTTTGTGCAGTGGCAAGGCAGGTACTGAGCGTGCAGCTGATCTTTGCTGTTCTTCCTGCGTGCTGCCCAGTAGTTTCTGTTGGTGTGAATTCTGCCTTCAGCGTAGAGTTGTGTGCATGTAAGGATTGCCACGTTTGTTCCTTTGAGATGACTAGATTTATGGATTTTATGGGTAGATGGGGCTTTTGTGAGATTGCCTTTTCTTTTATTTAACCCTGGCTGTAGAGTCATACCAAGTGAACCCTGCATTTTTTGGTCAGCAGAAATAGGTAACCTAGTGACCCTGTTTGTTATGAAGATATTCTGATGGATGTTACATTATATAATACTGTTTTGGCTCTTTCTCTCCCTAACATTCAAGCAATCTTTTCTATTGCCACCTCAACTTTGTGCTTGTAGAAGCAACGTGTGCAGAAGCAAGTGCTCGGCACAGAATATTATGCTTCCTTTAAGAAGCAGCGCTACTCCTTAATCCTTATTAGTACGTAAGGCTGTTTGCTTGTGAGTTGGCATTGCTGGGAGGATATAAAGAAGTCGCCTCCCACGCGTGAATGCATGTTTTTTTTCCGTGGAAGTGCTGCTGGGAAAGGGAAGAACTGGTGGTGACTGCTTAAGTTCTGCATTGCAGTACATTCTTGTGGTCAGAGAACATGAATAGGGTGTCACCTTCTGTGTTTGTACGCATATCTGAATTCAAGAGCAAGTGAATTGAAGTGGGAGGAGAAGAGTTTTGTTTGCTTTTACTTTTAGTTATTTATTTAATATAACCTTAATTAATTATGCAATATTACAATCTGTAGGTCTTCAGTTGTCCTTGTCTTTAACACATTCTTGGTGGCAGCATATGATGTTTCCTGGCTGCAGAAACAACTCCCACAAACCCATATCCCACCGGAGGGTCCAGGACCTGTGCTTCCTCCACTCTTTGGACTTGCTACCTCTTTGAAGATAAATGACCAAAATTTGCCAGCAACACTCTGGACAAGCAATACCCTAACTTCTGCTTTGTGCCCTTGGGCTTTGAAAGTGTTTCTAGCCTAAGGAGGAGCTACATAGCCCAGCAGAAACCCTCTGAGTTTGCCTCTGCTTCTGTTCTTTAAGGAATTCTAGTTTGTGTGATCTATGTTCAAACAGACTAGTGGCCTTTCACCAGCAGGATATTAAGTCTCTCAGGAAAAAGTAGCTGCTGGTGAAGATTTGTCTGAGCCAGGAGTGAATACAACAAATCACAGCAAGGGATTAAATGGTTCTGTTGCTACCAGGGGGTAATCCTTGAAGGTGAGGCTTGATGGAGGATACCAAAATCATTTGATTCTAAAGTGCAGATGGAGTTTTTTATTATTTCCAGGACTGTGATCTAGGCTCTTCTGACTTTTTTCTTTCACCTAAAATATGGTAGAAAAAGACCATATTGAGCAGTGTGACACAAGGTAATTCAGACTATGAACCTCAAAATGTCATTAAACTTCCATTTATCAGTGAATTAAGAATCAGATATAGAATCCTAGAATGGTTTGGGTTAGAAGGCACCTTAAAGCCCATCTAGTCCCAACCCCCTGCCTTGAGCAGCAATGCCCTCCACTAGACCAGGTTGCTCAAAAACCCATCCAACCTGGCTTTAACATCACATTCGGTGATGTTAAATACCATTCAATGACTGCTTAGCCCTCAGGGGGCTGAGGGGCATTAGAAAATAAAAAAATAAATAAAATGTAATGCTAGATATGCTGTACTTTTGTTAGTTTTGTGAAATTGAAGAGATGAAGCAGAGAAAAGTCTTTGTCACAGTATGAGGTTCTCCCAAAGGGTAGGATAACAGAGAATCCTTTCGTACTAAAGCTATATATTTCGCTACCACAGCAATCAAAGTAAAGCCGTGAGAGCCTGTAAAAACCTGCCTGAAGGGCAAGCTCTCTCTGGGTGCTACAGAAGGCAGTTTCAAAGTTAATATAACAAGATCAATTCACTGCATGTTGGATGTTGGGTCTCTTCTGATGCTGCCAGTAACTCTGTCCCAAGTGGAGCTCTCTGAGGTGTCGCCTTCTTTAGTATCTATGTTTAAAACAAAATTAATAAATAAAAAACACTCTTTGGATGAGGTTGGTGTGTTTAAGGAATGTAAGAAAATTTTTTAGTATTTTACTTTTTACTGGCAGTGTTAAGCCAACTAAGTGACAGCTCAGATTGATATTTTGCAGGCACAAGCATCTGCTGACCTGCTGGAAGTGGAGAGAGGGAAAATACAAGTGGATTACACTTACAGGTTATAAAATATGTCATTAGTCTGAACTGCCTTTTGACCATTGTCAAGCAATTGAAGCAAAAATGTCTTATTGGGTGTTCAATCTTCAGTCTTCCACCAGGGGCTGCCAGGGAGAACCGTCGTCTCCACCTGCAGCTGTATGAAGTCTGCCACATCGCTAAAAGCTGACACATGGAGATGTGTTTTACTTGAAGATGGGTGAGGAGTTCTTATTTGACCCCTTCTGCTAGGTTAGGGCAGAAACCTCCAGGTGAGGGACTGGTGCTGCAGTGGTAGGTTTTGAAGCTGGCAGAGCCATTTAAGCAGTTTCATAGTCATGGCATACAGGAGGGACATTTCACAAACTCTTGGGGCCTTTTTTTTTTTTGGGGG
>VWZZ01004606.1:101735-206468 GCA_013399095.1 Psophia crepitans | reverse complement strand
AGGGTTGTAGGAATACTTTAAAGCTATTTGAATTTGGTTTTCTGGAAATTCCCCTTGCAATGAAGGCGTGCTTTCTCTGTCTTGACAGACTTCGTTCAGCAGTCTCTGGAAGACAGTGTGGCATGTTGTGTGCATCAAAGAATGTGTGGGTGGCTGTGTTCCTATGATAGGTCTCAGTACTTCGACGTAACTATGCAATTTTAGAAAGCAAACACTAAACAGTGCTGCTTTAATTTTCCTTTCACTGTATCTTATTTTTCTCTTGCTTTTCAGCTGTGTGAGTTCTCTTCCTGACAGCCAGGAACCCTTTTAGTCATACATACCCTGTTACCTTGCTTGAGCTGTGATTATTTTTCTTGCAACATACAGCCATGGTGTGAAGAAATGCAGAACCATTGTTAGGCTTTTACAGGAACACTTAAAGCTTAAAACACTTGCAAGCTGCTGCTTAAGATTTGCTTTTACATGTAAATTTTCACAGCAAAAATGACTACTTTTGTACCAAATAAGGGACTGGGCAGGTACAATACTGTGCAACTTCTGCTGCACATACCAAATTTAAATAACTGTTGCTTGTGATGGTAAGCTCTAAAATGTTTCTGATTAATTATCATGATGGAGATGAGTGATCTATAAATGGGTGGAACCCATCTGAATGTAATGTCAGGTTATTCTTTGGAAAACACCTACTTTGTGGTGCGCTCTTCCCTAGCATCTGCTCTGCTCTTCCTATTTCATGTCTTTCCTCCTTTCTCCCTTGCTTGATGTCTTTGCTTTTTTTTTTTTTTTTCCTTTCTCAACCTTTAAAACCATGCTACCTCCCAGTAGCATTCTAGTTTTTGGACTTACTTGCTTTTTGAGGCCATGCTGAGAAAAGTGTAGAAGCACCTTTCACCCTCTTGACTGAGCTCTGTGACTTGTGAGCAGCATTGCCTTGTGCACAGCACAGTATGGAGAGCTCTGCGGTTTGTCCCTCTTCCTTTCCAGAGAAGAAGAGAGGAGGTAATCCCTAATCCCACGAGCTCTAACCAGAATGTGTATGTGCTAGGAGGAGGAGTGATGAAAGGTAGCAGCCTTTGTCGCATAAAGGGTGTGAATCTGATGTGTGGCTGAGGGAGGCCCTCCTGTTGAGTCCTGAGATTCAGAAAGGACCCCCTTGTTTCTAAGCTCCTTCCTTCTCAGAGAGGAGCCTGGGTACAGCTAGGTCCAGTCTTAGTCCTTAACACAGTAAATGGTTTATGTCTAAAGGATTATGTATAGACACATGTCAGAATTGGTGTTTCCCTGTCATAGCCCTTTAAAGGGCTTTCACT
This sequence comes from Psophia crepitans, assembly GCA_013399095.1. Lineage (NCBI taxonomy): Eukaryota > Metazoa > Chordata > Aves > Gruiformes > Psophiidae > Psophia > Psophia crepitans. The sequence goes on along the minus strand of VWZZ01004606.1, from coordinate 205,155 downwards.
GACACAGTTTGGCAGAGTTGAAACAGAAAGTTTATTAAAGCAACAGACACAAAGAGTTCAGAATTGCTGTTGATAAATGCACTTACTGCAGTAGCGCTAATATATGATTATAATACTGGCAAAATGCTATCCCAGGTATTCTTTACTAAAAAGGTGAAATAGCGATTGCTTACCAAGAAGGTGTCCCTATCTGGGGTGGAGGAGAAGCAGCACAGCCCATCAACTGCCTCTTCGGGGTCTGCAGTTTCTTCTCTCCCTCCCAGGGTAATTTCCTCAATATCCTTAGCTGTCCCCTCCCTGGGGTGACATTTAACAGGATTTGGGTGGAGAGTCAAGTACTACAGTCATACATGTTTAGCATGTACATATTTAGGGTGTTAACTTTAATATTCATTTCACGGGTAAGGAAGCAAAAGGTCTCACTCTGCGCACCATGGCCTTCAAGATCCTGTGTAGAACCCATCTGTTTATTCCATGTTCTGTAGCCAAAACAGGACTGTTTTGCTGCCGTAAGAAATCCCTTCTTCGGCTGCTTCTTATACCAACCTTGAGACTCTTCATCCACAATGTTATTGTAAGAGATAAGTGGACACCAATGTTTTTAACCTCTTATGTGCAATTGTCACAGCCTCACACGGGAGGAAGTGGGGGGGCAGACTTTCTAACATTTACTTGCTATGTAACCATCAGAGAAGTACTGAAACTCATAATGCATACTGAGGACAAAAACACAAACTTGGTTCTATGCAATGTATATGGACTAGAAGATGCTAGTGCTAAGTCCTGACCTAGCGTTACCTGCTAAATTAGAAAGCAGTGTAGCAATAAAATTCTCCAGAAGAGGAAAGATGCACCTTTTTGGCAAAGTGCTCGTAGCAGACTTGGTATTTAGTCAGTAAGTTAAAATGTCACACCAACATGTTCATTGTGGGCAGTGAATTTCTTGAACAAGCAATTAGGTGTTTGCTTTGATTCTAGGGGTTTGTCATAACCTGAGTGGGTCTATGCCTAAACCCCCGCAAGATGTCCATGAGCAAGATGGAAGGTTGCAGCTGAGCACAAATATATGTGTCTCCCCTAAGCTGCCCTCCAAACATGTGTAGGCGCTAGGGAGAGCTTTTATTTGAAGAGCATATTTTTCTCATGCGTTTTTGTTTGCCCAAGTCATGTAGGGAGTTTCTTTCCACACTGCTGACTGTCATCAAGGAGATTCTGTTTCAGATTCAAGTTTGCTGGCTTTGCTTTTCTGCAGCATTAGGCATTTCTCCTCCTCCTCTTGTGCTTCAAAGGCAGTGGGAACCAGCCCAGAGCCCAGCTGTGTTCCTCCCTCTCAGTTAGCAATCACAAGGCACCCTCAGGACATCTAGAATCTTCTTCAGTGGAGGCACTTTATCCCTATGATGTGGGAAGCTTGGAAATGGCTGGGACACGCTCACCTTTGAAAGTCACCAGCAGTACCTGCTGGGTTATTTCTAAGGCCATGGGTGGAGATGCTTGCAGGAAACCTGGCCTAAACCGAGTGACAGCAATGGTCAGGGTGGATCAGCCAGCTCTGGGCCACTCTGCGCAAACTGTTCCCTGTGTTCAAGAGAGAGATGCATGAAGCATGTAGTTTCACTGCTCGAGGAGAACTCCAGTGAACTGTGGTGCAGATCTTGTGTAATTACATCACTCGGTGTCCTTTGCAGCACCCTTCCTGCCCTCTCACGTGACAGCGTGTTGCTTAGACAGAAGTAAAGCTTCACTAATTCCTCATTCTACAGGACACACAAAAACTAGAACCAGTAGGTTTAGGAGGAGGAAGAGTCCTGGGGAAAAAAGTCAGCACAGTAATGCTCAGTATAAAATATGCTGCAACTGGTGCTGTAAAGAGGTTGCACAGCATGGAGACCTCCATGTAAAGCCAGTCCCAGCCTTGTTTTTGCTGAGTGATCTTCAACTTTTTGTTTTCCAGAATTTCTGTGTGAATTCTGTTAAGGCATCACTGCAGTAAAGCCCCATGGACTGCAAAAGTAAATAATTAGTAAAGGGACAAATTATGCAGAAGTAATGATGTTCAGGCATAAAACTTGATCTCTGCAAATACCTTGTGGGGAGGAAAAATCTAAAATAAAGATTAGAACAAAAGTATCACCCTATAAACTATTAAATATGTGAGATGGTGCTGAGAAGTCCTACCAGCTCAGCCATCTCAAAAATCCTTCTGCTAGGCTTTATAGCTTCCTTTTTCTAAAATTTTCCCCCCAAACGGCAGCCGTTTTACACCCTCTCTGCCAGTCTGTCGGAGAGCTGTGATACAGGGTGATACCCATCTGTTTAACACAAAACGATCAGAGTCAGAAGAGATGAACCAACCTTTGAGACCTGGAGTGTGAATATTTTCACTCTCCATTCAGTAAAATGTCTATCTTGAGGTATTTTTACGTTTAGTTTTGTTACTGGCTAAGAATTAAATACATGGCACTCATTTTCAAAAGATGAAGTATTGAATAGTATATTCTACAAATGTTTAATTAAATGCCACTTCTCATCATGAGAAGCGTCAGAAGCATAATCAGAGTTTCATCACTAATTTAAGGAGATAATGCAAGGGTCCACCGAGGAGTGGCCAGACTAATGACGTTCACCTTAAAGCACCTGCAGGAGTATCCAGAAGAGTCTCTGAAGCATGACCCATAGCTGAGACTGACGGGTGACAGCAGAGGTCCCAGAGGACTGACAAGGGGAGTTCCATTGCATAACTAACCGGTTCAGTAGATGGGACAGAGCAAGGACTGCAATTTGTTTCAAGTTAAGTTGCTCTATGAAAAGTTTACCAGATGGCTGTTCTCCTAATCGAACGCTGGAATTGTCATCTAGGGTAGGTCACCAGGCACATGGTCATGGCTGAATGTGAAACTGTTGTCTTGCATGTGTGCGGTCACACAGGGAGGTGTTTTCAAGTCTATTGTCAGCTTGTGACAAAGTGTTTAATTCTTCTTTTCATTGACTTGTGTGGTATCAGACTAGAATTGGAAAGTCACAAACGCAGCAGCTTCAGAAAAGTTTGAAAGCATGTCAACAAGGACAGAATGATAATTTTAAATGATGTTGACATGTGAAGAGATGATCTGAAATAATTAAGATTTAATTTAGTCATGACAAGTGCTAAGCATTACCAAAGAGAGAATAAATGGCTATGCGTAACTAATAGGAATAAAAAAGGCCTAAAGAGGGGCAACAGGATGGAGTGGCATCATGTGAGGAGACACTGAATGCATTTGGACTGTTCAGCCCAAAAGATGCAGCTGAGACATGGGCTTCACAGGGGGATATAAGCTCCAAAGCGGGGAAAAGTGGTTACAAGCAATTTATTCATTCTTTCTCATGATACACGAAGTAGGATTAGAATACACAAAATCAAATTATCTAGAAGAATATTTAAAGCAAGGAAACAGAGTGCTTTCCCTTGTAGTGGTTAGTGCGTGGACCTCGCTGCCACGCAGTGTGGCTGATGCCAAAGCTTAGAGGGGTTCGAGATATAACTTAACAACTTCATGGAGGGAAAATTCTCCCACGAGCTCACCAGTCAAGGGTATGACCTCAGCCTCAGCAAGTCCTCAAGCTGGCCCCTCTCAGGGACAGGCCTCTCGGCTGGACAGATACTGACTGGAGCTGAGTACACTGATCCTCTGTTTCAGTGTTACTTCAGAAACAAGGTCTCTCCATTACTAGATTTCTGTGGCTGGTGGCTAGTTTTGAGACAGTTATGTTCCTGGTGATCTCTAGAAAACCTGTGTAATCAGTGACAGTTTTTCTCTATAGCTGAGGTAACAAAGAATACATGCAAAGTCTTTTTAGGCTGGTTGCCATGAAAACAATTTTGCAACTGCTTTTGTCGTGCAATATATTACCCACAAAAGAGGAGAGCAAATTAATTTGTTTTAATCCCAATAGTGTATTGTTTTATTAAGCAGTACTGTGGTGTAATTAAGAGTTGTAACTGATTAAACACATTATAACTACAGAGCTATTAATTAATGCTAAATTACAATAAAATTAACAAAGTAACATAAACAAGCCACATCAGTGTTCTGAAATGACAGTGATAATACATCAACTAAAAAGCTGCTATGTAAACTATTTCTTAAAGAGTTTGACTACTGAAATGAATATTTATATAATAAGATAATTGCAAAAATGGAAATGGAGCAAGAAGAGCATTCCTTACGATTTTTCAATTCAAAAGACTCCTTTGATGGGAAAAATGGCTTTTCAAGCTGGTTATTCTTAAGTGAATGCTGAAGCAAAGTCCTTGAACCCAAACTTACAGTATGGAGGGAAAAATATAAAAAGTAAAACTTAATGTCAGCTTCAAGACTCCCCTCTGGATTTGACACTTGCTTGTCTTATTTGAATACAAATCTGAACAACTCATGCATTGCTAAGCTTTAATTCAAGTATGATGTATTAATGCTGCAGCTCAGATTCTGTTCTCATTTGCAGGAATGTCAGGAAGTGTATGAAACTATTTGCATGCTTAAATGATTTGCTGGATTGGATGGTTCACAAATTCTGGAAATCCCGCAGGTATTCATTAATCATTGTGCATTAAGTAGAGAAATACAAAATAGATGATATCGAAGTGCAGGACTACAGGGGCCGACGGCAGTTTGAGATAGAGAAATATTTTTGAACTTTTTCAGACCTGGGATGAAATCTGATTAAGACCAAATACGTTACAGTAATTTAAAACAAGTTTTAGCAATGTCTCAGCACACCTAGCAGCAAGGTTGCTAAGGTTTAGAATACTACTCAAGCCTTGGGATTTTGTTCTGTATGGGGCAGTGTACCTACTCCTCTAAATATATCTGTCATTTTGGAACCTACTGAAAATTAAAATCCACTGTTTTGATTATCTCACAAACAGAAGCTCTAGAAATATACTAATTTTTTCCTAAATAAATTATTCAAATTCATCTCAAGCCTGAAATTATGTTTGTAGCTTGCTCTTGAGTGATACTTTAAGTGCCAAAATACCAACTAGACCTTTTGTACCTATGAATGGAAGCCCAAATGTCTTAAGTCAGCAGGCTGCTAAAAAAAGTTTGTTACAAACATTGAAATACCTTAGACTTCTACTTTCAATACCTCAGGCAAAATTTTGCCTTTTTAAGCATTTTAATACTTTAGTGTGACTAGTGTTTGATTAATCCACAGTTTCTGTCCTGTCATCTTGTGACACACAGTGAGTAGATGGGAACGTGCAAATGTAGTTGCTCCAGTGCATGTACTCCTGTGAAGAGATTTGTGGAAATTCACCCAGATAGCATAATGGCGTGTGTGTGATCCTTAACTTGAATGGCTTCTATGATACCCATTTGCTTTCAGGTACCAAAGTTTTTGCAGATGAGGATGTTGTTTTGAACAGTAAAGAGCATGAGTTGATGATTTTGTCTGTAGTTATATTTATCAGTGGACAGAGGGCTGATGGAAGAAAAAGAGCTGGGAATATATTTGTTCAGAACCATAGACCTATACATTGCTGAAGGTTTCCTTGAATAGTTCTATGTAAGTGGGAGAAATACTAACCAAGCCAAACACAGCCTAAAATGGGTGAACAGAAACATTCCACAGACTGGGGGTGAATGACTGTGGGGGCTTTTATTCCAGAATATGCTGCTCAAATATTCCTGAACCTGATTAAGATGGAGAGTAGGAGGGAGATTTCAGAAGGACAGGGATGAGTATGCACTAACATGGGAGAGCAAGCACTTGTTTAAAAAGCTCAGTGTAATTGTGTCATACGAGTTCGTGTCATCCCTATTTAAGAAGTAAAATAGGGTTTTACTGTGGGGAAAAAAAGCAGGGGGAAGAAAGCAGGGTGTGAGCGAGAATGGCTGGCTCCTGATTCTGCCCAGGTTCATGATGTAGATTGGGTGGCTGAAACCACAACATTATTTTTATGGTCTGGGAGCAGCTGCAGCTCCGCGTATGCTTAGGGAAAGTCCTAAATCCGTTGCTGTCTTATGAAGATTTTGCATTTGGCGTCTCTTGCTGTCAGTTTATAACTGCAGAGTACGTGGCTCTGTTAGAACTCTGAACCTGGTGCAGACTTAACTTCCCTTGAGGACTTGAAGATTTTCAAATGCACGTTGTGGGGTACCCCGGCTTTCCTGAGTGGAAAGGCTGTTACCCACTGTCTCCTTGACTGTGTTTGCTGAGAAGGTCAACCTGATGTTCTTCACCGCTCTCACTGCACTCCCACCTTTGCAAACCTCATGACTGGGTTGCTTCTATGAGTTTTTCTGAAATGATGTTTTGCCAAATGTACCACAACCTGTCACTTAAATTTGTTTCACTGTGATTGAAACAGATTGGAGAGCAAGCCGGTGGCCTGTGGTCCCAGCAGGACTGGAGGAGTAGGTGCCTCCGCCAGAACAGCAGTGAGGAGCAGCTGGACGTAGGCTGGGCGACGTGTGGGCCCAGGCAGCTTTTCACTTGGGGTAGCTGGAGTTGGGTGAGGACATATTTGCAATTTCTTTTTCTCTCTGGGTTTCTCTTCAACTTTCCTCCTTGATGAATAAGATTATTTCATAGGGAGGGACTGGCAGCAGCAAAGTTTTCTGCTTTTATAAAGAAGTCAGTGTTAAGTGAGCTAAAAACTTTCTAGCCTGAATAAGCTGAAGAAAGGTAAAAGATATTTTCTGCGTTTCTCCTCTCCTCATGTCAAACCATTGGGATGATCTCACACATTGAAGGACCCATCTGTTTCATACTTTTAAGACATCCTCGGAAAGGAATAAGATTTTTTGGGGGCCCCAATGAAGCTGGAGGAGCAAAGCAGTGTTCCTGTGTTACCTGAATGCCATATCCTATAATAAGCAAAGAAAATTTTGTGAAAGTACTCGGTCTCCCAGTTGAGTGAGGTGAGGGCAAGAGACTGAGGAACTACTAGACCTTCGCTGCTGGTCTGCAGTGATACTGGCACTTCATATGTTCCCACAGCAGGATTACAACCAATTTCTTGAACGCAATGCGGCAGATGTAGTGCACCAGGAGGAGGTGGCAGGCTGCTAGCTAGGCTCCTAGCGATGTTTTTTGGCTGGAGCCTGGTACAATGTGACCAGAGACCATAGGGAAGGAATTCCCCTCAGTTCCTTGAGAGATACATTTACCTCAGACATGTTTGGAGAATCTGTACTTCAAGTTCCAGCTCTGGGAAGTGGAGGATTTTTTGGAATACTTTAAAAAAGAATTTCCATGCATCTTCACAGTGTATAGTTCTTTTATGGCTCGGTCTATAAAGAGAACAATACCTACATACACGTAGGGCTTCAAAATGTGCTGTGTTCAAAACATATGAGTTGGGCAGCTGATGCCGGACATGAATAAACAGTAAAGACAAGCAGGGATTTCACCGATGGGCTGCACATGAATAGATGAGAGGACATCTGTCATGGTTTTACTCCAGCCATTGGGTGGGCACCACATAAACGCTCGCTCAGTCCCTTTCATTGGAAAAGGGGGAGAGAATCGGAAGAGTGAAAGTGAGAAAACTCGTGGGTTCAGATACAAGAGTTTAATAAGTGAAGCAAAAGCCGCGTGCACAAGCAAAGCAAAACAAGGAATTAATTCACCGCTCCCCATGGCAGGCAGGTGTTTGGCCATGCCCAGGACAGCAGGGCTCCCTCACACATAATGGTTTCTTGGGAAGACAAACGCCATCACTCCGAACGCCGCTGCCTCCCCTTCTTCTCCCTCCCAAGCCCCTTATAAACTGAGCATGACGTCATATGGTATGGAATACCCCTTTGGTCAGTTTGGGTCAGGTGTTCTGTCTGTCCCCTCCCAACTCCTTGTGCACCCCCCGCCATCCTGCCGGCGAGGCGGTGCGAGAAGCTGAAAAGTCCTTGGCTCTGTGTAAACATCGCCCAACAACAGCAAAAACATCTCCACTATCACCGCTGCTTCCAGCACAAATCCAAAACACAGCCCCATACCGACTTTCTTGAAGAAAATTAACTCTCCCTTAGCTGAAACCAGGACAACATCTCAACAACTTCTCTGACTAGGGCCTACTTCTGGTATTCCCCCACTTTCCCTTCGCTTCAGTGTAAGGGATGAGTCATGCCTCAAGCTGGATTTTCTGCTTACACTGAGGACCTGTTTACAATTACAAGACAACTGTGTGGGCTTCATCTGAGATAACCTACCAACATTTTTCAAAACGACGCTTCTTGTTTCCATTGAATCCAAATGGTTCGATATCTCTGTCTTTTCATCTGATGTGATTTGTGATGGTATCCCAAACAATTCCTGCTGCAAGTGCTAGATATGATGGAATATGGCTGTTGGTTGTCAAGATTATTTTATTTATACAGTTTTTTAAAGTGCATTGTATTACACAGTGAGTCAGCTGACCAAAGCAAGCAATGCCTGAAGAATTGAGGCGTGAGGCGGTATAAAATGGTACAATGACAGATGAGGAAGAGGGAACAAGGACAGAGTTGTCTGTTTATTCTATAGGTGGAATAAACATGCAATCCCTGTTGATCTATAAACAAACCTTCGGAGGTGCTGTGGAATTTTGAGTGGCCTGCATTTAGGAAAAAAATTCACTAAGATGTTTTAAAAACTGTTCTGGAGGTTTGGTTTTATTATAAGCAGTAAATGCTTTAAATGTACTTCAGATGCCGTTGAATTATAGAGCAAGTTTGTGTGGCATGGAGTACAGAAAAAAAAAAAAATCGGAACTGAGATTGTAATTTTGGAATTTGATTGCTGCTCCTGTCTTGGAATCAACCAGGTTCCATCAGCTGTGTGAAACCAGCATTTACATGCGTTCTAAACAGAGGCAGATGTAAATATATAGGAAATGTATACAGAAAGGGAGAAATAATGCTAAAGCAAAACATGTACTTTGACTCCATTTAACTTTCTGTTCCCAAGAAAAAGATGACTAAGTAGATTTTCCAGAAAGGAATTGCAGTAAATCAACTTTCATTGCTCCAATTCGACAACCAAACTTACAGTAAACATGCCAGAATAATACTCTTAAAATATTAGTAGTAGTTGATAGAGACTTTTGGAAGAGGTGGTTTGCTGTGAGATTTTAAGAACATCACCTGTAAGCTTTGCTTACTAGGAAGTAAGCATATTGATTTACAGACCTGGAACAGATAAGTTTTATTAGTTGTAGAGCATGTAGTTGCATTTGTATTTCTTCTGATGAAAACTCTTGCTTAACATATTCTTCAGGCAAAATCAAAACCCATTTTTTCTACAGAAGAGGAGAAAAAAATGTTTGCATGCAAAGCAGTCCTACTCCCCATACTCTAATGCTACTTAATGCATTTTGGTTCATGAATTTTCCTTGTAAGCAGCCAAAAAAACGTAGTGATTAGTCTCTGCAGAAACCAAATTATACGAATATTTAAAGAGCTGTTCAGTATTCTTTAATTTCTTTGCTTACGGACTATGTCTTAGCTGCATAGGAATTCAAGATCAGGCCTTGAGAGAAGTGTAGGGCTGGAGTTTGCTAGTATATCAGACATGAAAACGTAGGTGCTGTAAGAATCATAGGTAATGTTTGCTTAATTAAAATAAAGGTGGTAATTTTCAACGATGCCTGAGAGATTTAGCATTCTTGCTAAATCTGTGTGCATCTCTGAACTTATTCTTGTTAAAATGTTCGGTGAGAAATACTCACATAGACTAAGAGAGCAGGGAAGGGCAGGGAGCTTGTGGCCCAGACCAAAGGCTGGGGAGAGGCGCTGGAATCTCAGAGGGAGCTGCAGGCAGAAGTGACATGGTAGGTGTGTGCTGTGAGGTCACTTGCATTGGAGGAAGCTACTTGGTGAGGTGTTGACACCTGTCAGGGATGGCATAGAGGAGCAGAGCTTGAGGAGGGCAGAAGCCAGTGCGTGCGGATGCTGGTGGCAGCATGTGAGGACATGGTGTCCCAGGTCTGGGCCAACAGAGGTTGCAGCTTTTTTGGAGGTAAGGGGGGAGTTCAGGTAAAGGTGATGTGGCTGGGAGACACCTCATGAGACCTCTTCAGAGGTCCTTAACCAATGTCTAACCAGTAACCTGAAGCTCTAACGTTAAACCTTATGCCTAGTCCTTGCCCCGTTCTTAATCCCAAATGCTTGTTTCTGAGATGAAGCCCAGAATCATTACCACTTACCTTAAGTCTTTCACTACACTGAACTCGTAAAACAAAAAAGGTTGCCCAGAAACCCTAGGGGGAAATTCAAACACCCTAATCCCTACCCTTGCTCCATCCCTACCCTTACCTGTAGCTCTGATCTCAGAGTCCCAGAGCAGACACCCTCCCCAGATGCCCCAATCCAATGTGTTGACCTGAAGTCCAAGCCCTTGCTCCCCATTCGCACCCTGGCTCCCAGCAGTCTGTGGCCCAGTGGGCAGGGCTGGCTGGTCCTGGAGGGAAAGGCCGTGGTAGGAGGGGGTGCTTCAAGGCCATGGAGAGCAAGCAGCAGCTCAGGTGAGGTGTAGGTAAGTGTGGCATGGTGTCCATGGGCTGTGACGTTGCTTGCGCTGGGGAAAGCTGGGGAGGAGCAGAACTTGGGGAGGGCAGAGAAGAGGCAGGGCAGAGGCCAGCATGTTGGTGCTGCTGTGAGTCATCATCTGTCCCAGCACCTGCCCTAACCTTTCCTTTAAAGCTTTCCCCTAGCTCTTACCACAATCCCCTACTCTAATTCGGAACCACCAAATCCTACTTAAAAGCTGAACCCCAACCCTTCCCCTAAACACTAACCCTGATCCATAGCCTTGACATGCTGCCCCTAAGCCTAGCCCCAATCCAACCCCCTAAGGAATCTAGCCCATACCCTCCCTGCTGACCAGAAACATTAGGCAGAGACCCTCGTCTTCATGCTTTGCCTCACTCTAACCTGTAACTCTGATCCTAAAAAGTAAGTTGCAGCCCCCGGCCCGAACCTGAACGCTAACCTGCAATCAGAAACCCTGACCAGAAACTTGCAGCACGTAGGCAGCTGCTGAACCCGTCATCGCCCCAAAGAGAAAGCTAACCCCGGTAGTCAGTAGTGTTGTGGATGTGAGTAGTGTTTTCCAGGCTTAGCAATACGACTGATTTTTCTGTTATGTGATAATGCAGCCTGGCTTAACTGATCAGCAACACCAGGAATACTTTAAACTAAGTGGTGGGAAGGGAGAGGGAGTGCTCTTAATGCCAAGCAGTACTGTTCTGCTTGGGGGACAGCCGGGGAGGGCTGAGGTCAGCCAACAGGGAGAGCTCAAACTTTGCCATTTCTATCATCAGCGCGATCACCACACTGTGGGGCAGCCTTTCCTGGGCACTGAGCTTCAGAGTTAGCAATCTTGCCTCTGGGTTCCTCCTTCCTAGCCCCTGGTTCCTTTGTCTGCCTCCTGCTCTCTATGCTTGGTTGTGCTCTGGTACCTTCCTGCCCAGGGCAGATTCCTGCTCTTGGTTTCCTGATCTGCACGTGTGACTCTTTGTTTGAAAGCCTAACCTCCTTATAGCAAAGCATTTTTCATTTTGTGAATGTTAAGGCCAGTTCTGCTTCACCTCAGTTTGGTGTGCCTTGACTTTATCCTGTTGCTGCTGCCTCTGCTTTGGTACTTGCTTCCCATTCCCAAACCTAGTTGCAGCTTATTCTTCACCACTGGCTACAACCGTCAGCATCTGGATGTATATCAAAGTCTGGAAAAATACTACCACTCTTTAACAGGACATACCTAAGCAGTTGCTAGATGTGGCAATTAAAACTGAGCAAATGCACAAAGAGGCAGCGATACAACCAACCTCACTGGATCAAAGCCCTGGGTCTTGGCCATTGCACGCTCATAACGTCGGCGCACCAGGGGAGTCAGCAGATGTCTGTTGTGAAAGGTCAGGAACCTGTTTCAGGGAAAACTCTGAAATGAATCCTTTATATACTCAAATTCTAGTGGTTGTACCTTCCTGGCAATTCCTTCAGTCTTCAGAAAATGAAAAATAATAAGCATCTGGGCAGAACTGCAGACTGAACCTGACCTTCCGAGTCTTCACATTGCTTCTGGGTGTTCTTGGAAACAGAGACCTCTTCACCTTTTTTCTTCTCAAATTCAGCCTTTTCCTCTCCTTTTCATGAAATAGCATTATTAAGAAAGAAGGAGGAGACTGTCCTCAAACCCAAGGATCTTAGAAATATGCCCAAGAAATGTTTCAGATTTAATGATAGGAGTTGTTTTTCAGGCAGTCATCAGTTGTAGTAATTAAGCTAGTCTTGAATTACAGCCTTGAAAATGTATTTAGTCAGCACAGTATTTTGAAATTATTATACCAACATGCCATTTGTGCTTCCTCTCTAATTTAAAAGAAATGTGTACATCTGCTGGTTACCAGGAACATGGCGGCAGAATTTCAGAACGCCTTTCACCGAGCCTTCCATCGCTAAAAGGACAGCAGAGAAATAAAGGGCCAACTGTCCAGTTTTCAGCAGAGACAGGGGTTTAATGGTTGCTTACTAGATAGCCATGTCATCACGGCTATCTGAAGGACCTCCCCGTTCTTGCCTTTCAGAGTGAATTTTGATATTGCATGATACTTGCAAATAAGGGCTAGGAGAGTGCACTGAATTGCGTAAAAGCGCATTCTTAGCTTGCTCCTACCATGTTAGTGTGTTGTTATTAACGTATCCCATCACTTCGTCTTGGGAGTAGGAATAGTTAATAGTTTGGAGCAGTCGCATGGTTTTGAACCGAATCCTTTGATCATTCCTGTTTATTGAGTTCTGGGTCAATTTGAAGTGTTTTGGTGCACATGAGTGAGGTTCCTTTTAGAGAAAACTAAACCAGAAGCCCAATTCCACTGGGCACAAAATGCTCTGCTCCCCCGAATGGGGGTGTGAGGCTTCAAAGGAGTGACCAGTCCTTCAGGCAACTTTACATCCCCGCCACACATGTGGTTGAAAGTCCAAAGTAAACTCCCAAATTCTATATTATGTACATGGAATGGCTACAGCACTACCTGCTTTCATCTGCTCCTCTCATACCACATCACGGGCTGATGTAATAGTCCATAGCTGTGTGATCTGCTGCTGTATAAAACTCAGAGCTGAAGTGTCTGTCTCTGATTTTAATGTTAAAATCCAAAACAATCACAATCTAAACAGCTTATTTTTATGTAAAATAATATACAAAACTATAAGCCCTTAATGATTAGAGGAAAAGTGTTTTACAGTGTGTGAACAACACACAGCATGATGCGTCTTCATTATAAAAATGCAAAATGACGATCATTTATCATAAAATCTGCTGACAATAGGCATTAATCTCTTAGCAGAGCAAGTAGTAAACCCTGTTCCCATGGTAATGCAATTCATTTTGTTCCTCTCCCTCTACTACATGAATGGAAGACTGGGCATTCTCTGGACAAACTAATTGCAGCCTTAATGCTGTGGATTTTTGTGGGTGAAATAGATAATTATTTTGGTGGAATGTCGAATTGGTGATAACCGTGGTGTTAGTAGAACATGCCTGTATTTCATACAGACCCGTGCATGTGCTCGGTGAGCAGCTGTCCTCCCATCCTCAATGTTATACTAACTCTGTTTAAAGGAAAGAATAGGAGTTCTTTCAGGAGTAAGTTTCAGTATTGTGTTTGTGTGCTGGAAACAATGGGGGTTTTTTCTTGAAAAATGCGGTAGAATTGTTTGGTGTCTTCAGAAATGTGAACAAATGTTTGTAACGAACAGAATGTTGTTTATTCCTTGTTTTTGTCTGGTTGCACTTTATTTTTTTTCTGTGTGTGTGTGTGTATATATATATAGAGAGAGAGAGAGAGAGAGAGTAGATAGGAATGATTTGGCCAAGCAGACCTGTTCTGGGGAATAGTTACGTACTCCCACACACATATGGTGTCTTGGTAATGAAGCTTACTGATTTTTACTTAAACAGTTACTTTGAAGGCTAATAAAATACCATGTTGTTTCCCTTTATGTGATATTTTGTTTGAAGTCTACATAACATCCTTGTGTTTCCATAAACTTATATCAGCCTTAAAAGCTGTGAGTTATTTTATAAATCTGACAACGCAACCTATCGTGCGTTTGTTCCACCTCCGAACAAAACTACGGTACCTAACTATACCTGCTTTCTGCTTTAAGAGCACGGCAAGCTGGCTAACTCCAATATAGCAAATAATTTCTGTGCTGTCAATTAACAGCCCTGTGAATAAGTTTTGTTGTTTTATTAGTCAAGTCTTTGCATATTCCGGACAATTGGGTCCTATTACATGGATAACTGATGAATACTGAAGTAAAAGGCAAGGCAGCAACCTGCAAAACATCTTTGCTTCATGTGAAATTGTCCGAAGATAATGCTGACAGATGCTCTCTTAGTAAAAAGACCTGAATTTTGCCAAAAAAAAAGAGGTGAAATGAGCCCAGCCACTATACAATTCAATTCTGAAGCCAACAAATAACAACTTACAACTTCCCCCCCCCCCCCCCAATAAAAGGTCCTGTTCAAATGCAGGTTCAGCCTAAGTTTCCTCCCTGAGACGTTTGCTGTATGGTGCAGGTTGAGCTTGGCCCAGGCTGCAGCAGGGAGTTGTGCCTTGCTCATTGCAAACCTTTGGATTCTGGAACTGTTTGAAGTGGCTCTGGGGTAGGTTAGGTGTGCTGTGCATGCCTAGTCTGCAAATGAGACCCTTTACAACTCTTCAGCTTCAGATTACAAATTTGGACTGCATATAACCTTGAAGTCTGGAAACGTTCAGAGCTGCAGTCTTGGTTTAGGTTTAATTCTAGGGAACATGGATAATTTGCAGTCCTACTTACTCAGTGACTCAGTAAACTATGCAAACAGCACTGTTCCATGATGTGGATGCCATGGTAAGCTTGCGCACTTGCAGAAGTTTGGTGCTAGATGTTACCAGGATGAGGCAAGGGAGTACCTACAGAGGGGAAAAATGGGAGCATACCCAGTGACCACCCAGTTTTCCCAGCAGGCTCGTAATGCGCCCGCTATCTTGGATCTCACATCATTAGGAGCCCTGGGGTCTCTGCCCTGTGCCCACCAGAAGGCACTCCTTGGTGGAGGTCCTTGGAGCTGTGGGAAAGACGAAACCCCCAGTCCTGCCAGCTCTGTACCTGGAGGCCCAAACGCTTCTTGAATCCATCAAATTCTATGGCTGTTCTGAGTTTCCCTTGGCACAGTCTCCACTGGCTAAACGTGGGAGAAACGGCCCTCAAAATACTTCTATGCCCACCAGTTGTGTTCTGCATCCCAGGGAGGTACTTGCATGCATGTAGCAAGGGCTGGGATTTTACTGTTAAATGTTTCAGGTTGAGGAAGGGCAGGGATTATATTTGAGTCTAAACAAATTACAGATAAGTGCCCGATAGATATGGTTTAGGGTAGATATATTATAAGAATAAAAGTTTTTATGAATTTTGCTTTGGTTTGAGTTGACAGCCTTCATGAAAATATGTAAACTACTGTAATGAAAACCTCAGGCACTGTTTTCCTGTTATTTTTCTTATTCAAAGCTACCTTCATCAGGAATTAAACTGCTGATATCAAAAGCTATGTGTTCTGCTCTTGTCTCTTTGGAAGGCTAAAACTATTTTAATAAAGGATAAATGTGTGGTATTAGTTGCTCTTCTTAATCAGTAATTAAAGTATGAACAAGATTATCAGTCTTCTGTTTTTTTGCTTTCCAGGTGATCAACATGTGACCTCAAGGACTATGGCTGAGAACTGCAATTAAGGTACCATAACTTCCCTTTTAATATGGACATGCTTTTGGTGAAAGTGATTTCTAGAATACTCTCTCTAATAATCCACTTAATAACCTGCATTCCTTGAGGCTGAGTTCACCGCTGGATAGGTTGGGTTTATTCATTTGCCACTTTGTTCCACTGCAATTCCTGAAAACTACGTAGTATTTTTCCTTATATTCCTTATCTTTTAGTGTTCTGTTTTTAGATTTAGTAGCAATGTTTTAAAATGTCTGTATAGAGTTATATGCTGGAAATAATGCTTACATGATACACTTGTGACTGAAGGTCGTGTCCTTGAAATGTTAGCTCAGAAAATGCTGTGGGGAAATAATAGAAAATCTGTCCATAGGAGGCTTCTGGAATGATGGCTGCTGCACGCTCCATGGCACTAAGAATTTAATTGTTGATTTGAATCACAAGATGACAGTCGGCTCAGCAACTCAGCTGTACGCAAGGAAAAGATGGCCGGGTTGGTTAGAAATACACAGATCGTGAGCAGAGTTATCTTTCTTCAAGTCATGTTTTCACTTGCAAATTTCTACCTGGGACTTCAAAAAAGAGTAGCGAGATAGGTGAAGGTGGCAAGTTGCCCTGGCAAGTTGCACTGAATTCTGATGGCAATCTAAACTTAAGCAGAAAAAAACCCTGTATTTCCTATGAAAAACAGAGTTATAAGTATGAAAAGTTACTGTTACTACTAACAGTTACTACTGTTAGCACAGTGCAAACAGATTAAAAACCCTAATGAACAACGTTAAACAGTTCTTCTCAAATAACGTGAACCAGTTCTTGCCAATATCATGGCAGTGTTTCCATTCCACTTCTAAATGCTTCACTGTTGGTCTGTATGATTTATTTGAGGATGGGTAAAGGATAGGGAAGCTCTTGGGTTTTTTAGTTTCCTCTTTTACAGAAGCTGAGTATGTTCCTTTTCTGATTTTACCGCTGGCCGCCAGGAGTCTACTAGCAAAAACTCCTGATGTTTATTTCAGTATGGAGATAATGTGCGCTGACTGTTGAATACTAACATATATGGAAAAAGAAATCCTAAAAGCTGCATGCAAATTAGGTTATTTCAGC
Source organism: Psophia crepitans (assembly GCA_013399095.1). Lineage (NCBI taxonomy): Eukaryota > Metazoa > Chordata > Aves > Gruiformes > Psophiidae > Psophia > Psophia crepitans. The sequence goes on along the minus strand of VWZZ01004606.1, from coordinate 188,323 downwards.
ACTGTGTAATGTCTTAGGACAGGTTTTGAACAAAGAGTAATCAAGAACATCGTGATAAGTAAAAAGTGGGATAAAATGCAAAATTTTGATCAGAAGGGAATTTTGTCAGACTAAGTTAATGTTTCTTTTTGCTGAGATAGTGAACATCTCAGGCTACAGTAATGCGGTGGGCTTAAGCTATCTAGATTTATAGGAAGCATTCATTCAGTACAGTTCCCAAAGGAAATTATTATTTAAAGTGGAGATGGTGCAGATTAATACAGGAATTATAAGAAACTGGCTTAGGCAGATAAGGAGCTGGGAACAGAGAGGACTGTGACAGGATGTACTGAGAGGTGAGTTACCAAATTGCAGGAGAGTTATTAGAAGTATTCATAAGGGACAGGTCTTGGGACCAGTCCTGTGTAATATTTCCTTTAGTAACCTTGGCGCAAGGTCTTTGATATGGTTTTTTGAATGCCTATAATGCTCTGAAGGACAGAAGTATTGTATGGAAGAATTTTGTGGACTTTGTGGATTAGTACAACAAAGACAGGATAAAATTTAATAATAATCGGCAAACTACCATTCTGTTAGGGGTTAGTAGCAGGGGGGGGCGGTGCTGCAAACAAGAGATTCAGCATAGGGAAGTTCAACTTTTTAAAAAAAGTGTATATGGTTGTACCACATACCTGAAGCTTTCATAATCTACATGATTTTCTTCAGCACCTGGTTACTGAAGAGTTGCAATTTCCTCTAAATAGCATAGAGCATAGGTATTCAAATTCTATACATTCTGATAAACTAAAATCTTAGATCCTAAATAATCACGGTCTGAACCTTACTCTATAAAGTTCCAAGCTGCTGCAGGTATGAACCCTGACCTGGCATTAGGTGTAGGAAGTTGCCAGACTTCAAGAAGTAGGTTGCCGTAGCAGCTGAAGAACTGATCTTCATATAACCAGCCCATCTGCCACCTCCCTTCCAAAAATCCCCAAACAAACCTGAAAACCTGGAAACAAGCCAATGCAGATCTCGGCCGCTAAGTGAGCAGTCCCGTTACTTTGAGGTAAGGATGGGTGTAGCTGGAGCAGAAGCTCATCCACAGATCCGGAGGTGGAGCAATGACTGTAATGAAGCCAGGGGAGGCACAGCAGGTAGGGGATGGATAAAACAGTGCCATTTTGGCTGTGGGACAGAGGAGCGCAGCAAGACACTACGGGTCAGATCAACCTGGTACGAAGGCTACCTAACGCAATCAGCGCTCATCCCACATTGTAGAAGAATTACAGTCAGAGCCAGCACAGGGTGTGGAGATACACTTAAGTGTGTATCAAAATATGTTGAGTATCTGCCTTATGTAGCACTGGCGAATGTGTGCTGGCTAGAACTTGGTGTCCTCTGACACACTGCCTTTCAGGGTCATCTCCCTCTGATTGAATAACCTTAAAATTACTGAGAAAGGAAAAGTGGGGGCGTTTCCCAGCTCCAGAGTAGCAGCCCCAGAGTCATACCAAACTGACATCATGATGGTAAAAATAGGAGCAAATGAACCCCCCAAAATAGGTCTTCCCTAGTGAAATATGGGTATGCTGTAGTGACTGAAGCCAGAAGGATGACAAAGTGGTACTTTGTTACTGTACACTTAAGAATTTGCACCTCATCAGATTAAAGGAATGATCTACAGATCAATAAAAATTTGCTCAAAAGATAGGAAACAGAAGGTAGGACTAACTGATCAGTTTTCTGAGTGAGAGGATGACAGCAGTAGGGTCTCAAAAGAATCTGTGCTTAAACATGTGATACTCAACTGATAAATGAACTGGAAAAGATGACAGAGTGTGCTGATGATGCTTTTATTCAGAGCAGTGAAGATGAATGCTGCCCGTGAAAAACTGCAGAACGATTGTGCAAAACAAAGTGCCTGGGCAAAGCAGTGGCAGGGGAAATTCAGTGAAGGTGGATGCAAAGTGAAGATGACAAAAATTCAACACAAGAGGTGATGAATGCTGAGCTGATCCTTTCCACTCAATGACCAAAATGTTGGGCATAGATAGAGCTGTAAAATATAAAAGCTACCTCTCTGAAAATGTTAACTTCAGTGACAGTAGGGGTTATAAAAGCAAGCAGTATAACAGGAAAGGTACCGAAAATGTCATGTTCCTACTGTGTAGGCCTGCGTTTCTGTTGCATCTTGAGCTTCTCTCTCCATCTCAAAAAGGTACAGCAGTAGCTAGGGAACTTTGGAAGATGGAAAGTGTGACATAGGTTTCTTCCAAGGAACAATTAAATAGTGTAGTGTTCCTTGGCATGGGAAGGAGTCAGAGGCCTGAACAACTGCCCAGGGACTGGCAAGAGCAAGCGGGGACTTGCTGGTCATTCTCATTCCAGGGTCAGAGGCAGGGAGTGAAATTAGAGGGTGGTGAGTGCCCACCACGTACGAGGGAGTACGAGGTTATGCCTTTCACGTAGGTGCAGACAGCAGCAGGGCACGCTTATGGAAGGAAAGCATAAGAGGGCCTGAAGAACAGGAAGACTTCACTTTTTGTTCAGGAAGTGAGTAAACTGCAAATGTTTGGGGGACAGGTGGGAGTTTTGGGAAATTCTCCCATGGGATGGATAGCTCTGCCCTTCCTTAGGGGCTGCTACTGTCAGGGCGGAACCCTCCCATTCATAGGTGGTTATGGAGCTTAGAATGAGAGGACCAAGGAGCCACTGTCGATGGAGCTACTAAACAAACCCAAACTACTGAAAGGGATTTCAGGCTGTGCCTAGCAAGTAGGAACAGGGAAATGTTTGCCCAGTTGTACAAGGCTGATTTAAACTATCATACGTGGTTTGGTTACTCGTCATCAGAAGAGGATCATTGAAATTTGGAGAGTTGCAGAGAGGGATGAGTAATTGCATGGTGTGCCTCCATATCTCTCTCTTATAGGACTGAGTGGGATTTGCTTGCTTTTGTAGGAATAGAGAGAGATGTTTGCTTTTTAAAAATACGTTGAGGACTCAAATACAAGTGAGGGAATAGAACATAATAATACGGGTAGAAAATCAAGTGAACTTAAGTGTTTCTTGAGTATGTTTAGACTGGAAATTAGAAAAAGGCATATTAACCAGAGAGATAAGTGAAATTCTAGAAGGGCTTTCCAAACACAGCTGAGACACAAACCCACTGTTTTTCAAGATGAAGTTTATGGGAGGGATGAGGCTACTGAGTGGAAACGCACCTGCAGTTCTCACTAATGGCTTGCAATACTGGCAGCCGGGCGCCCAGTTTGTGGGTGTCCCCAAGCTTTGAAGGGAACAGACTTGAACTATCGGTCAGTTGTATTTACTGTTGTACAGTAATACTGTATTTGATTATTCCTCTGCCTTGGGACTTCACAAATTGCCTCAGGAGTCCAGAAGGAAAACAGCTGTTTTCATGTAATGTATTCAGCCACCTCAGCGTGCTAAAATGTCAGTCATACCTCCTCCCTCACCTCCTCCACTTTTCCTGTCTTATACTGTAATTTTTGAGACTTTTCAGCTCATCCCCTATAGATCATAATTTGTAAATGTGCGTGTATTAGAAGAACGTTACATTACGGCATGCAGTAAATGGAGAGGGCAGGCTATGACATCCTGCAGGACACTTTGCTCTTTATTATATTTATTTATTTATTTATTTATACATTTATCATGTGATTGCTTGCAGTTAGTGGGGATTGGTGACCCTGGTGGTCCTTTCCAAGCCTATGTTCTGGTGTGCACACACTGAATTCATTAGCTGGATTCAAAGCCTACGCGCTTAGCGTTTATCTGAAAGTAGTTGAAGAGCTGTCTTCCCTCAGAGGATAAATCTCTTGCATCTGCACTTCCACTCCTGCCAACTCAGGAAGCACACAACTGGCTGTGGAGTGCACAGGCACGTGTGAGATGGCAATGCAGAAGCTGCGCTGCAGTGCCAGCAGTAAATCTGGTGCTACCTTAACAAGGACAGCGTAATAATTCATGTATCTCTGTGCACAGTTCAGCACCTATGTAGAGATTACAGTGGCTCTTCTTATAGAAATTAAAAATACATGGAGTGTAAGACCTGCATGGAACATGCTTGCGCTTGCTGTCATCTCCTATGGCAAGCCATAATATTGGGCAACAGATCTTCAGGCTCGTGCCTGTAGAAACCCATGCTGTCATATTTTTACTGATACAGTGAGCAGTGGAAGCTAGAGAGCAATTGCTGTTACCTATCCACAGTCTGTCAATACGTTGCTGTTGTCTGTGGACATCCCTAGATATCCATCCTCCTCACAGAAAGGTGGGTCACGATGCTTTGATGCAGCAGGCTGATTTTATATTCACAACACAATAATGTTAGGTATGTTAGGATGTGAAATATTTGGAGCCATATACAGTTTAGATGCTAGAAGTCTCAAAGTATGTTCTGTAATTTTAAAACATCTTAATTATATAAATAATCTTGTGGAGATCTCTTACTCTAGTGAAAGAGTTAGATGAAAGAATAAAGAAGGCAGATTTAAGAAGGTTATGAATGTGAGATCCCTAATCATCTGAACTAACACATTTTCATAGACTTGGGGGTTTATAACAGATTTAGAGCAGTGGAAAATGTTTCTCTATCATAAGGTCTGTCATTGAAAAAAAAGAGTGTTAACGTTTTTGTCAGGACTGAAAAAGCCACAAGGGCTTGAAACTTTTTTTTTTTTTTTTTTTGAAACAGTGAAAGGAAGCTGTAATATTATGATATTATGAGTTGACTCTGTGGATTTTAAAACCAAACAGAAAAATGTACACATATGTTGAAAAATTGTGTCACTGTTAGCTTACATATGATAGGACGCTAAAGGACAGATGTTGTGGGAGAACAGATATCCATTAGAACATGATTGAAGGGGGAGATTTTGAAGTGTAGCTGGAACCTACAGATGGAAACTTCAAATAAAAAAAATAGAAATCAACTTATAATAAACCAATATAAACAATGCTGGGAACACGTAATATGTTCTGGATTGTTCAGACCAGCAAGCAAACTTGCCTCTGCATTCTGAACAATTTGCAACTGGTGGAGCAGCTTTACAGTGGAAGGGAGCCGGAGCCAGCCACCCTCCTGGGCGTTTGCGGAAGCAATGTCAGGACTCCAGTAAAGAGCAGAGACGTTCCTTTGCAGAATTCATTTTTTGAACAGTGCTTTTTTCCTCCCTGATACAAGAATTACTTTGGAGTTGCTCCATCCTAGATGAATCCTTTAGCCTATTTTGAAGCTACATAAAGGAGAGGGAGGGAATATAGAAGGATGTTGCATGTATGAGTGTACAAAGTGATAAAAGATGGGTATAGTCATCCCAGAAAGAGCTTCAGCTACAGAATAGCACTGCCTTTAGGCTTTTATCATCTGAAGGTACATATTTTCTAGTCTCTTGTCAGTGTAATGCCCAGGTTGCTGGGCACGTATGGCGCTAGCCTGGCGGTTCACTATTTTCAGCCAAGGACATTGTTTCTTAACAAAGGAAGTTTCATTGGAAGAGTAGCACAGAGACAGTCTGCTTTTGAGTGGCCCCTACAGCACCGTGGAGTCACAGGTAACATCATGGGCAGCAGAGAGCAGAGCGAGTCACACATCAAAATAGTTTGGGGAGAATTGTTAATTTTTGAGAAGCCAACAGCAAAACTCAGGAGAATATTAATGTCAAAGCAACAACCAGTACAGTTTTCCCTTAGAAAGAAAACACACACTAGCAGCTAGAGCTGATTTAATTGTGCTTATTGTGAAACAGAAAACTGTGAACTCATTAGCAGAAATTTAGTGTGTTAAAATTGCCTGCTGTTCTGCTATATGAAAAGAAAGAATTTAGCATTGGACACCAAGGGCCAGAAGTTATGTGTGAGGACAGACAAAATTATTTTTCCCAGCAAGGACAACTATCCTTCTTTTGAGTGTGAACGCAACTTGCCAGTCTTTGTGTAGCATTTTCCTATGAAAAGAGATTATTTTCAAATGTTTTTCGTAGTGAAATCATAAAATATTCCAGTAGCAGAAAACTAGTGTAACTGTCTCTAATTGTGTTACTTTTAGAGCTGTCCATCTCTTGATTTTAGACCAGGGTCATTGCCTCTTGCTGTAAATCTACTCCTGTAGTTCCTTCCACATGAAGTCCTGAAAGCATTCCTGCACTAGCAACATTTCCCAATAGCAAGCATCCCCAAATTTCATCAGCTTAACCCCTAACTCAGAAGCACCTTGTGGGTTCACGAACAAATATAATCTGCTTTCTTGGTGTGGACTGCGTTCCTGATCCTCGGTTCTTCTCTTTCAGCTGCCATGCTCTGAAGCAGTAGCCCTACAGCAGTCCAGGTGGCCTTTTCCCTCCCGGTGACCATGGGATTCTTCCCTAATTAAAATTTCTCTTTTTTTTTTTATAAACTTTATATCCATAGGAAGGCATAAAAGTCATTTGCGTAATAACATTATGGTTTTTCTGTACTATTTTCCATTCCCTTAATACCTTGGTTGCTTTTTTTGCATCACAGGTGTGCAGTTATACATTACAAAGAAAATATCTATACATGTTAAGTTTCAACTCTTGCATATTATTGCAGGGGTGAAGTACTGCAATTAGAGAAACTGATTTAGAAATCCATGTTATTAAACAAATGTTTCCTGATAAACATTCTGATTGGGTTTGATGCAAGAGTGAAGTTGCTGACAGAAGTATGTCATAAACCAAAAAATTCCTATTAATTAACAAGGAAGAGAGCAGACTTTGCATTTTCATATGCTAAAACCCACTGTTAAATGAAGAAATTGTTTTAAACAACATGCAGCTCATTTGTGAAACCTCATATCTAGTCAATCTGGCTTTTTAGAAAAAAAAGAGTTCTGTACTATTGTGAAATAAATTACCACGCGTAACTGAACTAATTTGATTTTTTAAAAAGCCTATGGCTTTTTATTTTCTAGTTTCCAGCAATTTGGCTGGCCTAGGAATCGGTTTGGCCACCATGTCCTATGCTACTAGCTGCTCTCAAGCACATTCATGCTGTGTTTTTTAAGGAGAGCTTTAGCAAAGTCCAGTGTAGGAGTACCAGGTAACTCTCCAGTTTTTGGTTTGTTTTGTTTTTAACACAGTGCCTACCACCACAGGATTTCAGTAGTATTCATGGCAAACCTTGCTATCCTTAAGCTTCCTTACACGAGTGGAGCAGGATGTCGAGACCTCCTTTTGTGCTGCCTGTCTATTACATTAGTAGGGCAGAGCTGTACATTCCAGGAAGCTTAAGGGCAAGACTGTCCTTTATTACAACAATAACAGCTTTGCTCTTCAGAAGCTAAGTATATTATTGTTAATTTTGCAGCAGTAGCAGTGCTTTCATCTTACTGTTGATGGATGCACTTGCATCTGTCTCTCCCAAGTAACCATGGAGCTTGACCTCTCCAGCCACAAATTTACCTTATTTTCACAGTGATCTTCTACATTTTCTGTACTAAAGCAAGGCTCTAAGGAACAAAATGTTGGTTACGTTGTTGATGAAATAGCATCACAGTGGGAGTGAGCCAGCCAGCAGGACCAGAAGTTAAAGTTTATTAGACATCTCTTGTTAAACAGTTTATATTCTTAGACATGATATTATGAGTTGCTAATAGGTCACATAACTTATTTATGCATTTCACACTCATTCACATACACCAATAGTTATGCTAACAAACACATGCTTTTGCACATAAATAGGATCATTATTTGGAGCTAACCCAGTTTATAGGTATTTTCAGTTAAGCGATGGCAGGTATAATTTGAATGGTCAAACTGGAAGCCTCATGCTTTCATTAGCCTTTCATCAGTGTGTATATATAGATGTGTATGTATATTCAGAATATAAGCTTCCTCCAGTGACCTGGATCTTTCCTCCTACTTGTGTTATGTAGTTTTACAGACAAGTAGCCCCAACCTCCATTTTATGGTTGCCTTTGCCATAACATCACTTAAACATCCCTTGGGAAAGTAGTTACTGGGTTTTCAAGAAGAGAAGCGAGACAGAGAGATACTAAGGAAAGCATGTTTTTAAGGGCGTTTCAAATTGTGGAAAATAGGTGCCAGGAAAAGAAATTCCTACATGGCAGTCAGAGACTGCACTAGTGGATTTTGCAGTTTTGACTTCCCCAAGAAGAGCTGGCAAGCAAATCTGGGCTTGCTGCCTGGATAAATGGGCACTCCTCCTTTGAGTATGATGCTATTATGTTACTGAGTTCATTCTCTGTATATATTTCTGTCTGCACTTTGAACAAAATTAATTCTATAGAATGTTTTTATTTAATTTAGTCTGAGGCCCTGACTTTTCTTGGTTGAAAACTTCAATGATTATTTCTGTGGCTAGTGAGAAAGTCTTCTGTAACTTGAGTAAAATATTTCCCTGTTAAGAGTAAGTTAACACAGTGACCTTTCAGTCCCAAGGAGAGTGTCCACTTAAGAACTTCACAGCTTCTTGCTTCAGTGCAGATTGACATTTGCAAGGTTGATAAGTTGGTTATATGGATGTAAATCAACATGGAAGGAAAAACAGTCTCAATAGTTATGATAGCAGAGTCCACTTTCTCTCTAATATAACATAATGGATAATATATCATAGAAATTCACCATCAATGCATCATTTAAATGATTCCTTGTTTTATGGATCAGTGTGGAGGTCTGGAAAGGGAGAGAGAGTTAAAATACTGAAAAAACTGCTACATTTAATAAGGTGAAAAAATGCCTACTGGAGAGTTTGCCAGCTATTCCTTAAAGCATCTTTCCAACCAAGTATCTGTGTTGATAGTCGGTATTTTAGGGATTAGAAGCAGGTCTCTGAATATGAGTCATCATGAATTCTATTCAAGATGTGCTAGCATCTGATACTGAAAATTGAGAAAAATTAAGGGGTTGGGTTTTTTTTATTAGCACTGCCCTCTGAAGACCCTGAGTCTTTTCATACGCTTTTCTGGTAGGCAGAAAGGTCAGCTGTTTGCTGTGATCAGCCATAGCAACAAGCAAACCGCCACCACTCCTTGTTCTTACGTCAGGCGAAGCTTCTCTCAAGTCTTCCACAGCTCTTTAGAAATGTATTCTTGGCATAACCAGGATCACTGGTACACACCTGTCACGGCTTTAATTTAATGGTAGTTTTAACCTAGGAGCAGGGTGGCTGAGGATCCAGACAACTTTGCAAGCAGCTTTGCGCATGGGCACAGCAGAAACCCTAGAGGAAAGTGGCAAAGTCTCATATGACGTTGAGATGAGGAGAGGAACACGACATCCCAACCTTCCTGACTCTGCTGGTTCCCTGAGATTTGGACAGATCCATCGTTTCTGTCGAGACAGTCAACACTGATGGCTTAGGCTTTGCTACTGAAAATATCAATGCCGAAGATTAATACACACTGAAAGAGCCTTCAGCACCATGACTTACAGTGCCATTAGGAGAATCACAAGTCTGACTGATTCCGCTCCCAAGATTGATGTGTTATGGCAGTGTGGCCCTACTGAATGACCTTGTACTGTAGTATTCTCCATCTTGCCATTAGTAGATCTTCTTTATCGAGTTGTGGGCAAGTCGTTATGCCCACCATTGCTGTTCTGTGCAGATAAGACTGGTTTTTTTAGAGGCTTCCCAGCTTATTCTATGCATCTGACAGTCAAAGATCAGAGACTTGTATTCACAGTGAGTGTTTCATTAAATGTAACTGTTTATAAAATCATACTGATTGCTGACTTCTTCGTGGTCACTACAAACCCTGCTTTTGCAACCGCAGTTTGCCTTCATTGATCTGTTCAACAAACTTCTAATCCTTATGTGGGCAGGAGTCAGAAAACACACTCCTGGTATTTTGTTGTTACACCTTCTTAAGCATATACAGACTGGTCTTTACTGGAAGTGGTTCCAAACCAAGCTGAAGCTGAGACAGCACATTGTTTTTCTTGCATCCCAGAAGACTTTGAACATGTTATTTCTGAAATTGTATATATTGAAAGATAGGAGTACTAACCTTTCATCTTTCTCGGCAATGCAGAGTGTTGCTTGACCAAGGCAGCAGATTTGACATTATGATGATAAGCCTTTCCCCATGCTCTGCTCATGGGTTGAATATGTGAGAACATTGCCCTTGGCGACTTTGCTGCTTGTCCATCTGCAGGAGGTAGCAGTATTGGCCTGGCTGCAACACGAACTTCTCATGGATGAAGCCTTTAGACTCGGCTCTCTCTTCAAACTCTTTCAGGCTGTCATCTTGGACTACTTTCATGTTATTTGCTGCAGCACGATGGTGTGTGTTCTGGGCACAAAGCAACTGATGCCAGGCTCTGGCAAGGCCACCTTGCATGTCCTTCTGTACGGACAGATATCAAGCAGATCATACTCTAAATTCATTCCAAAATTAGCCCTGAACTTTTACCAAGACAGATCCGTTACTTACTAGTCCTTGTCTTGAAACTACTGTTAAGGACGGAAAAGAAGCGGTGCAGTATTTAGTACATTTGCTAGATACCTGTTAGGCCCTCCTGGGACATTCTCACACTTTTCATACAGTCTGTCCTCTGTGCTCACCTTAACCCTGGAACTTTTTATTAAACTTCTAGAAAAAGAGCCATACAGAATACATGTATATTCATCAGCTTTAAAATTATTGGCAAGCCTCTGTCCTAGATATCAAGGCAAAGCCAACACCATCTCCTTCTGTCTCTCAGACCTGCAAGTCAGCAGAGTGAAACAGCCCACTGCCTTTTATTAGATGTTATGCACTTGACAGCCATGTCAAATGCCAAGCTTGGGAGAGCAGTAATTCAGTTCTTGACTGAGTAATAGTCTGAATATGACGTCCCTGTCCTCCAGAGAAATGTGTGACCTCCCCAGTGAGGTCCATCTTAAAATAAGAGGTACCTCCTTGGAGGTCAGAAGTTTTTGAGGGTAATGTTGGCAGTGTCTGAACCCACCACCACCACCACTCCATTTCCTTTTCCAGAGTTTTTAGCAATATGGCTTAGGAACTGGGGGAACAATGAGAGTCCATACCTATGCTAACCCCAGAAAGACAGTAGACGTATAGGTGCTATGAAGACGTCTCATCAAGAAAGTACAGAGAAAACTGATTTTAGAAGTCATTTTATCACTACTTTTTGTGGGAAAAGTAGCCTCGAAGGAAGCTAATGTACAAAATTATTTCACTGTGGTTTAAAGAGTTGCTGCCCTAAACCTTTTCTTCCACCTTGAGTTAGGTAGTCTTTAGTATATGCAGTAATTAATTGCTGTAAAGCATGAAGAGATGCCCTTCCTAGTCCACCCTGATGTAAGGGGACAGCGCATGCCTGCCTTCTCCTCATTCTGGGCTTTTTTAACTTGAGCTCGAAGCTTCATCCTTCTAGTGTGCAGCAATTCGGTGAAGCCTCCTTCATCCTTTGTGCAAAAAACAGTGCTGTGGAGTGAGAGTATCTTATTCTCCTGTGCTGCATGGAGTATGCACCAACGCAGCCTTTAAAAGCGAGCAGAGCTCCAACAATTACATTGAGATCACAGGAAGGTAACCATGAAGACCTGCGTCAGCCACTAAAATTCGGTGGGCTGTAATAAAATAGATCTTAATTGTTCTTTTGCTATGCAAACTACATTAAAGCCCCTGAAGTTGCTGCTTCCTTATTTTCTACGTACAAGTCATTTTTACTATACTAATGTATTACTTTGCAAGCAGAAACTAGTCTACCTGGGACTATGTTGCCTTTGAATTTTAAACTCAGCACAGCCTTTAATGACTGGGTTCTGGCATCAGGCCTCCTAATTAGAGCACTTTCAAAGGTTCTTCTTTATTGCGGTCCAAACAGCCTTCAGAGGTGAATCAGAGGGTAACAGCAATCATAGAGCTGCAAATGTGTGAAAGACATTATGTTCAGGAATTTGGTTGTTCTCCTGGTGATAATTTCCATGTATGCTTTTTTTTTATCCTTAAGTAAAACTTGAAAACAAGGTCATTTTTTCATATCAGCATTTTTTTGCTCCAATGGACAGTTCATGTTATAATGGGTGATACTGTCTTCAAAATATTAGCTTACTTCTAGTGGGAAAGTTTTTAAACTGAATTTCACTATCATGTAGATTAAGAGTTTGGCATCCAAATGTGTGCCAAGAGTTCACCAATTCATTTCATGAAGTTAAAATCTCCAGTCTTTGTTTTGGTAGTTAGGTAGTTACTCTCAGAACCAATGCAAGATTTTGCATCTAAAGTTCACTGACAGTGAGTCTATGCAGTGAGGAGAAAAAGCTTATCTTCTGCCTTTGAATAAGTAAATAAACAAACACAACTAAATGGCAACAGGTAACAGTGAAACTGTTTTAAAGATGAACTCAGAGATTGACCAAGAGACAAAGATAGAATGTGCTGAAGTAGGGTTAGCTAATTTCCGTGTTTGTAAATTTATAAGTAAAATGAAACTATAATAATTTTGCTTCCATCCATATGGAAATGCTTCAAAATCTTTCACTTTGCTGTTAACAGTGGAAGGGGAGGTTTGCTGACAGCCTCGCAGCAGGGGACATCCCCGTCAGCCTCGAGCCACGGGCTGGCCAACAGGGCTATGAACGCCTGTGGATGAGAGCCGCTCAGAGCGGGACCTCATCCTGCTCTTCCCTTGGCCTCCTGGTCTTGCGAGTGATGGCTGGACTGCTCTGCTCTGGCAGTAAGGAGCAGAGGCTGCTGAATGCTCAGGAGAAAGAGGAGGCATGGATGTTAAGGGTGAGTGACTTACTAGGAAATTCATTTGTGAAGGGCCTGAGATGGAAGGGTTCATACCAACCAAGCTGTGAGAGGTAGGTCCTTGCGATGAGAGAAGTCAGGTCCTGCTCTGTAACAATTCTGAATCAGAACATTTCCTTGCTTTACATAAGCTTGCAGCAGTGTCACAAGGTTACAGACCCATCAGATACCAAGTACTAGTCAGGTAAAATTCATCTAGAAGACCTCAGGGTTTCTAAGGTTCATATAATATCCACTGAATGTAAACCCATGGCGTAACTGCACCCTACAGGCTCAGCTTCAGAGGTCAAAAACTGCTCAAGCTATGAAAGCAATCAATCTAGTTGTCCGCGAACTGTGTATTCATGATTTCGGAGCATCTCCTAAGCCACCTGCACCTAATCATTGCAAGAACATTTTCACAGTCTTAATTGTGATTGTCAATGGGAAGCATTGACATGAAAGAACTTAAGCCACCTGCTTCAAATGTGTAACTGCTTGCTGTTGTAAGCAGCTTGTTAGTGTTGTGTGTCTTCCTCTAGGACTGCAACAGGATTCAGCTGGGTGATTAGTTTTAAAGAAAAATAAGTTACCGCAAAAAAAAATATGCAAGAAGCAAAATCTCCAATCTCTCATCTTTGGTTTTTTTCCTGAAGCAGCGCATAATAGCAACCATTCCAACACAAAGACAAATTGAATATGCATGTCCTTAATTTAACATCTCATTCAACATGTCCCTCTGTCCTTTTTCCTTTCACATTTCTCAGGAGCTTTTGAAATGTTAAAAGGCGAACCAGACTGAAACAAAGCATGAACAGAAAACACTTTAAAAAGTACAGTAGGTAAAGACATCATTGCTGCTGAAAGTGCCAAAGAGCAATTGGAAAATTATATTTTCATGCTTCTGCTAGCCCTATTGGAAGGCTCTGCTGTGATATATAGCACTGGGTTTAGGATAAACGCTAATTTTGTCTGAACAGATATAACTGCTCTGCATCAATTGTAATTTTTTCTTACACACTCGGGATAAAGGAAGGCAGGATCGCTACACAGTTGCGATGAGGATGAAACCTCATAGGCATTAAAGCAGTCTTGCCCATTGGCCTCTCTGGGATATAGACTGCTGGCTCCTAGCTCTTCTTGGACCCAACCGCACTGCTGTCATCACTGTAAACCTTCTACTGGCTTCTTGCCTCTTTGCCATCTCCCTGCTGTACCTTACTGCCCTGCCATCAGCTTCAGTGGGGACTGTTGAAAGGGGAACACATTGAAAGGGAAAGTAAATTAGCCTTCTTAGAATAGTTTAAAATGAATTAGTTTATGGTTGTATACTTATATTTTCTCAGTTTCTCCGTAATCAGGAGGTACTCTATGTACTGAGTAGAACCAACGTGGCAGAATTGAGTTAGTCGTAATTCCAGTACGAGTGCAATTTAAATTTCTTGTTCCCTTTTCACATGCAGGTGTAAATTATGGTTAGTGTCATTGTTTTACTTAGAAAACTGCAACAGCAGGGATGGGCTTTCTTGCTATTAGCCAGGTTGTTTCAAGTGAATGTCCTGCTTCTCTGGGAAAGTCTGAAAGCCAGCTGCGTGGTTAGGCTCTATCTATCTCCCAAGCCTGGAAAGCTCTGAAGGAGCTGCTTGCATTTGTGGAGGCAGGGAAACAGCAACTGAGCTCTGTGTGCTGATTTCAGAAATAAAGCAAAACCAGAATATAACCAGGGGCTAAAATCAAGGTATGTGTAAATAATCCCAGCTTGGGCAAAAAAAAAAAAAGGAGGTTGTTCTGTTTACTTATTTCGAGAGAAATGTTGCAAATTTAATCTGAAGTGGTGCTGCACACTGTGGGCAGGCTAGGGCTTCCTGGTAGTTCTGCTAGGCAAGGCCATCGCACTTGGCTTGTATCTCTTTTGCAGGTGTCCTGGTTTTGGTGGGATGGAGTTAATTTTCTTCCTAGCAGCTGGTTCGGGCTGTGGTTTGGATTTAGGATGAGGTTAATGTTGATAACACACTGATATTTTAGTTGTTGCCCAGCAGTCAAAGGCTTTTCAGCTTCTCATGCTGCCCTGCCAGTGAGTAGGCTGGGGGTGCCCAAGGCGTGGAGGGGACACGGCCAAGACAGCTGATGGAACTGCCCACAGGGATACTCCGTACCATTTGGTGTCATGCTCTGTATATAACTGGGGGGTTGGCTGGCAGTCAGCATGGCTCAAAAACTTGCTGAATGTTGGTTTCAGGTGGTGAGCAATTGTACTGTGTGTCAGTTGTCTTGTATATTCTGTTGTCATTATTATTTTCTTCCTTTTCTGTCCTATTAAACTGTCTTTATCTCAACCCGTGAGTTTTACCTTTTTTCTCTTTTTATTTCGCTCCCCTGACCCACTGGGAGTGCAGGGGAGCGAGCAAATGGCTGTGTGGCTGTTTTAGCTGCCAGCTGGGTTAAACCACAACATCAGGCTCTGTTGTATTCAGGTTGCCAATCTGTTTTGTCCTGCTGTCACCAGTGACTTTCCTTTGAAAAGAAATCCTCTTTATAACACACCTGCGTGAATGTGATGATTGTTATTAGATATTGTTATTCTTGCAGTCTTCGCTTACAGGTTCTATTCTACAAATCTCTTTATATTCCTGTTGTTCTTGAACGTTCTCCCCTCTGCCCGCGTATATAAGTGCAGTGTCCAAAACTAGGCAGTGTCTCCCTGGGAAACAAACAGAGCCAGGATTCCCTCCTGTTCCCTACAGCCAACATTCCAGCCAGGTTTCAGGCTTACATCACAGCGTTTGGTTGTGATCCTCTGCAGTCTCCTCAGTCTTTCTGTTCAGTGCAGAGCAAGTCCATCCCCATACCATACCTGCACATAGGACTACTTACATTGTGTTGGACTTGTCCTTCTTCACTTGCCATCTGGGGCACAGGGTTTCTCACATGGTTTCTGGTTCAGGGAAGTACCTAATATATTGTGACAAAATAAGAGCAGAAACCTGAATGCAACTGAGTTAGTTTCAAATTGTGAAATGCCTTTGCTTGGGTGCAAGGTTTGTTCTTATTTTTTCTGTTGATTTATGATAATGTTTTCTCTTACTTATCCTCTGTTTTGTAGTTGAAGAAACAGACGAAGAATGAACACTCATTCAAAAAAAAAAAAATTCTCCTTGAACAGAATTGATTTAAATGCACCTCAGCCCTGTTAAAGTTTCGAAGAGCCACTTCACAGTACAGGCAGCTTCTTAAAGACACTGGGCCAGTCCAGGTGCCAGTTTGGAGAGGGATGGAAATTCCATTTCCACGTAAAATCAGCCAGGGTGAGTTCAGAGTCAGGCAGTGATCAAATCACTTTGCTTTTCTTCTGAGGTTAATATGAGGAAGTCTGTCAAAGAAGAAAGTAGGGCTGATTGTAACAGTGCCTGTGTGCTACGCTTGTAGCACTTGTGATGGGCAAGTGTTTTTTTAAAGCTGTGTATGCTTTACGGTCTTGGGAGAAAAAAAGAAAAGGAAAAACAATAAGGATGTTGCTCAGTTATAATCCCACCCTTAAATAAAAAGCGAGGAACAGCTAAGGGTTCTGTTGGAAGAGAAAGGAGGGGGAAAGGATGGTGAAAAAAGCTGAATATGGATCAAAAGTACTGTTGTGATGGGGAGAAAAATCAAGGCAAACATAGTCCAGATTTATGTAGGGAGCATAACCTGCAACAAGGACAAAATAATTGCTGTGCTTTACGCAGAGGCAGCAGCGGCCTGGCGGGGGTCTGTGTCCTGGTCCAGGCAGTGCATTTCAGGAAGGCTGGAGCCAGAAGAGAACAGTAAAATCAACCAGGGGTCTAGAAAATACACCCTGCAGTGATAAATTGATATTGTTTAGTATGAATACGAAGCTAGAGAAAATCGAAAATAGTCTTCTGCTACATGAAAGGGCACTTCAAAGAGGGGGATAGTTTATTCTTTATCTCCATAACGGATGGCATAAAATTAATGGTGTAAATGGTAATAAAGATGATTTGTGTTAGATGTTTTGGGATACAATATGGGGGACATTAACAGTTTAAGTAGTGAATAAGTTGCCTGAGAACAACGTAGAATATCCCGATTGGTGGAGATGCTAAAGTTAAATGCCTCTCCAAAGACTTAAAACAAACATGGATCCGGAACGAAAGCAAGATCTGGTTGTGTCTTCAGTCAGGAAATGGTCTTGGTGGCATGGGGACGTTCCAAGCAACCTGATGATTGATTGCTCTGAGATGAGTAAAATAGAAGCCTTGACTCTGCTTTTGTCTTAACATACCCAAACCAGCACTGAGCACAGAGGAAAAAGTGTCTGCGTGGCTGAGAAGAAAAAAAGCTGATGCTGCCCAACAGAAGATTTGAAGCGAGAGGTGGGCAGCCAAAGGGACACCAGTAGTCCAGTGTTGGGATGAACTGAGGTTTTCTTAGCCCTTTATCCCTGCAGAGAACATGAGCAGGTTACTCAGTAGTAAGCACAGGTACCCAAACAATTTTGAAATAAAATATGCAGGGATTTTGCTTTCAACTGTAAATCAGAGTGTATGAAGACAGGTTTTTTTCTCCAATGAAAGTTTTAGGATGGTAGCACTGATGGTGGGGAGGGAGCAAAGCCTTCCCCTGTCACCAGTAAGTTAGCTTGTGTTTTCCAGGTTTTCATTTGTATTCTTAATGAGCACAATGGCTATGCTTACCAGGAGCTTCTCAATGTACTTGCTAGTGAGAGAAAGAAAATAGATTTTGATTTTAGAAATCTTTGTATTCAATATTTCTATTTGTGAGTGAGTGACTGTCTGTACGCTAACAGTAGATACACAAAAGCCTTTCTAATTTGCCCGTAGCCTGAGTAGCCAAATTGTTTGCTGCTGCTATGCAATTTTATTGCTGTAGCGTTTTTTAAAGCACATTTTCTGCATAACCAGCTGTGCAAGAAATTTGAGGTGAAAGAACATGAAATGAAGCAAGTATCTCTTGAGTTTTGCCAGCCACTGCTTTTGCTCTCGAAGAGGAGTTCTGCAGCAGGGAGTCCTCCCAGATGAGTAAGCCTGGGAAGGGTGGGGAGAAGGAAGGCAGTGGTGACTTGAGCATCCAACTGTCTTTCTGCAGCTCTCCAAGGACATGACTTAGAGTAGAAAGCATGTTGCAAACATCAGTAACAACTGCCAAAAATACTGACCTGTGCAGAGGGCGATAAAAATCAGGATGGGTTTTATTCCTTGGAATGCTGAGCACCAGCATGGTCTGAGAAGTGCTAATTTTGGGGAGGAAGAAGTATAGCTACACGTGTTGCAGCGAGAGGGCTCGAGCTGTAGTGTGTGCCTGTTGGCTTGCTAGCTGGCAACACAAAGGTCCTCGCTTCTGTCCTGAACTTATTTTTTTCAGTGATTTTGTTTGCCTATTTTCTGTTCTTCAGTTACCATCCTGATCTTGCATAATTTTAAACAATTGTCCTGGTTTCAGCTGGGATAGAGCTGATTTTTCTTTGCAGTAGCCAGTATAGTGCTGTGGTTTGGATTTATATGAGAATAATTAACCCTCTCTGCTGAAACCAGGGCAATAATTATTTTTTTGGACAAGTAGAAATCATAAACTGGCATATACTCACTCTTGCGACCAGAGGCATTCCCTTCTCTTTGTTCCCAAGATAATGTATCTCATATGAGTGTCTGGGAGGGGCAAGGCAGGTGAAGCAAAGCCTGTGAGCTCCCAGTGCCTTCAGCTGCAAGCACCTTTACTGACCATGTTTTGTAACAAGCCGTAACTACATCTAGGTTTCTGGTTTTGCACAAACTTGTGTCTCTGTTTGAGATGTACTCTTTTATATTTAGTTCTTTGGTTAAAATGAAAACCTCTGTTGCATGAATGCTGGAATGAATTTCAGCACAGTGTTTGGATTGTTCCCAGAGGAGCAAACCATAAGCAAATCGTTTCTTTAAAGAATCCAGCGTCTCTTAGTGTGTATTCAATTGCATGGCTGTTTTTCCAGTGAGGAAGATAGAAAAGTTAGTTCTGCTGCTTGTCCGGCTGCTTGCCTTAATCCGCTTGCAGAGGGCGCTTTAATCCTGCCTCGGCAGTCGGTTTGGTTTGTTGAAGCCTGTCTGCCTGGGGTAGGAGTTACTGGCTCACACCTCAGTGAAAGATTTTGGTGTGCAAGCACATAATGAAGATTATACACCAGCAGAGGCATTCTCCACTGCGCCTCTAATACACCACCTCCTCTTCCAGTTTGATATAATGGTGCATCTTCACTGCGGGGAAGAGCAGGGTGCTACTCCCACACCTCTTCATGATTTCCAGATTCAGATGTGCTCTTTCAGTAACAGTGCTGCACTTAAAATGCAACCTGCATGTGGTTTAGATTACATCTGAGACATGCTAGGTCTGTAATGAGAGAGTCTGATTGGGTTTTGTTAGTGAGGACCGCACTGGCCTTCCTGCTCAAACAGGGGATTCAGCCTCTCATCCGTTTCTTATTCTTTGTGGTTGGGAGGTAAGATTTTTCTCAAGCTGTTGGAAAGATGGACTTCGATTTAATCGTTCTGAAGAGCACTTAGATGCAACTGGGAAATCAGTATAAAGGCTGTATAGTAAAAGAGGAGCAACCTCCTGCTAAATGGGTGTACAATCCAGCTGTGTGAAGAGTCCAATATAACCTGGTTCAGCTTAAAAGAATGAAAATACAACTTCTGAAAGATCCTGAACTAGCAGTGCTTTCATCCTCAAAAAACACTGAGTACCCTCCTTAACCATGTGCACCGTCATGCTGCAGGCAGGTGCAGCTGTAGGCATCTTTACTGGCTGGTGAAGATGTAATAATATTTATGATTTGCCTGGGGCCGTTTTCATCCAAAGCTACTACTCCAAGGCCTTGTCACACATCAGTTTCTTCTTCTTGCTCCTTTTTGAGCTCGCTTTTTGAATCATGATATATTCTTACTGTTCTTTCTTGTTTGCATCTATCTTTTATTTTCACTGTTGACGACTTTTCAATCTCTTGCTCTGCCTTACCACTTCCTTCTACAGAAAGATGCCCACAGGTAGAGCACCATCACCAAAAGAGGATTTCTCCTGGGACAAAAGAGATTCCTCCAGGCTCCATCAATAATATAACATGCTATTGTCCCCACCTTACTGTGACATATAGATACCTGTTTAATGGACGATAGCAAAATTCTTCAGTTGTGTTCTGTTAAAAGAGCATGAATAATGTTTTCCCAATTTTTCCTTCTAGAGGCTGTTGCTCTGTGACACTGCAGCGAACTCTGCTGGAGTATGAAGGAGGCTCAGAAGTTCACGTAAGTGTGTCTCATCACAAATGTAAATCGTAAAAGTGGCCGTTAGCTCTCTAGCCCTTTTAAATACAAGGGAATTGATACAACAGGAAAAACTGATGGAAAAGGGCTGAGAAGATTGCAGGGGCAGGAAAAAAAGTCACAAAGAAGGTTAAAAAAATACAGCAGGTAAGAGTAAATTTTCAGTGCCTGACTTCCTGGGAGCAGTGACAATTTCTAAGTGAATCACCCAGGAGTCTAGAAAGAACGATAATGCATTGCTGACTTGTGGTTCTTGGTTTCTCTGGTTTTTTGGAAGGGGTTTGCATTCAGCAGGTGTCAGGGCACAGCAAGGACCAGTGGTGTGCTGGGGCGCCAGGGCAGCTCGCTGTTGGGCACCCCAGCTGCTGCAGACCATGGGGCCTTTGAGTGTGTTAGTACCTTCAGAGGCCTGATGTCACGATTTAGCACACAAATTTTCAACCATTATTTTTTTGTGCTTTCCATTTCTGGTGGTTTTAGATGCATTTGCAGCTCTGTTCTGCATTCCAAAAATCAACAGGGTATTAACTTAAGGTGTGGACAGCTCTGCCTGTGGTAATTGCATAGCCAATTTCAGAATTGCACAAGGTTTACAAAGCCATAAGGAGTTACTAAAGCATAGCTGAAATGGTATAATCGTATGGGCTGGTGCCGTATTGATTGGTACACTTACTGTGCAAGATAGAGTATACTGTATCTACTGTAATGGTTTTGTCTACCCTGCTTAAGTTTTATCCTAGATTTTACACATTCTATCGATAACGGGTTAATTGTATGTGCCACCGTCAAATGTATGATGAAGTTATTAGCAGTACGCCTGATTCTGCATCCAGTACGTACAGGTGTGAAAACCAAAGAGGAGTTCTCTAAGGGGCTACCTTCTGCTGTAGGTCCTGGCTGTTTTGATATTAACTTGAACATTAATGTTAACGCTGTTGTATATTGGGTAAGCTTTACTCAACTGTATTTTCCCTTTTTCTTGGCTTAGAGTGATTTTCTGTAGGAAAAAGAAAAATCTTGTTTTCCTGTGAACACCATGGGCAGTCAGATAGCCTGCTGCATGTTTCAGCTTAGGTGCAAGAAAGCGATTTCTGTTTGACAAAAGTACTGGGGAAGCACACTGCTGTAAAGTCTGTCATTGCAATCTGCCAGAGAGCATAGGATTTGGGCTTGGAAAAATCCCATTTCAGTAATCCATTAATCCATAGAATTACCTGGAAGGTTTTTCAATACAAGGAAGTAATTAGACGAGATCCCGATTTTTAAATTTGTATTTAACATTTATAGCTATTTCTGATACTTTATTTTCTTTTATTCACTGCCCTCTAGAGGTCTTGCAAATGAAATTAGACTGAGGGAAAATAAGGTTGCAGCAGTGACTGTCTGGCTGGTGCTGCTATATGCTGGCATATACGGCGTTTTAAGATAACTGCATAGATGCTCCTAGAGCTAAATGCTGTTTTCCACACTCGCTAGGAAGGGAGAAAATATTTGCAGTGGGAGAAGTTCAGGTTTTAATATAGTGACTGGCAATGCCAGCTCTTATGAGTACAAAAGGAGCTATATGACATTCCTCTGTAAGAGCCTACCCGCTTTATTACAGGTGATAAGACTCAGAGCATAAAGTTGTGAGTGCATCAAAGGTTTGTCCATTTATCCCTTTTAATATTTTCTCGTTAAATGCATTTTTAGGGAGAGAGTATCTTGATAGATAAACTGCAGAAATGCTTCTGAACCTGAAAGTCTTGCTTTTAGTAACAGAACGGGTGAAGCCCAGTGTCCTTTCAGCTCTGGGTGCCCTCGCAAGGCATTTGCCTCTCACGGAGAGGCAGAATGAATGTCTCTTTGGTGGACTTCCCTTACATTTAATGAACATGAAGTGTAACCTGCAGCGCGTTCCCATGTAGGGGTGTTCGGGAATAATCGCTCTCCTCTATCTGGCTGCCTTTCATGAAGTGATTTGCATCTTAATAGCTTAGATACTGCTATGAAATATTTTGGAGGGAAGGACAAAAAGGCAGTGACGTGGTATGATTATGTGAACCTCACATCTTTTGTCTTCAAAATATGGCAAGACTTCCGTTCAAGCTTTGCTGCTCCCACTGTTGCTTGGTGTCAATTTGAGAAATTAGTAGAAATTCGTGTTTAGCTCTTTCACCCTTTATTCCCTGGCAGGTGTCATGTGTATCACTCAGCAGAGATGCCTGCAATCCCAGTGCTCAGCCAATTAAGGCAGCAGCAGCAGTTCTGGGCTTTGTGTTCTATTGAGGCAAACTCTCTTCTGTGCTTTTCCAAGTGTGCTTCTGTGAGATGTTTTTTAAGACATTGTGTTTTATCTTCAAAGTGAAGTGAATTAAAGCTGGTTGGAGCAACCTGGGCATTCTCTCCTGGCCAAGCTGGGCCAGCCTCAGGGTAGAGTAGCCTTTGGCAGAGCCCTGCCCTGACACAGGGGCTGCCACTGTGTGATGAGCCAGCGAGGAGCTCACCACAGGACTTCCCACATGAACTGAGTATGTTGTAGGATGAAATATTTACTGCAGGGGAACCGTCTACCCAACACATACATGAGGTTTCGTGCAGGCTGGCTCTAGCCTGGTCCCCTGGAGTGGGTAGCCCTCAGCAGCTGGAACAGCCACCTCATTCCTAGATGTCATAGTTTTATCCTCCCGGAATCCAGGTTTTGTGCTCCCAGTGCTCTCTGCGTGCACACCAATGTGCTGTAAAGTGGAGATGATGAGGACAGTCACTTCAGAAGCACACATGTGACCCAGACTGTAGCACGCTTGTAGAGACACCCTTGATGTATCAGTATCTCTGTCCTCAACAGAATTAGATTAATCATGGATCTCTGATGCAGTAATTATCTAGCCTCTGTAGATTTATATATGATACTTATCTCCATGATTTGTCTCTCCTGTGTACATCCATAAATTTATTTTCCCTGTTCAAGATACAGTTATAGATAGCTTTATAGACTCTGCAATTCAAGCTTTAGTTGAATCGTATCTCAGCACTGGGCCATTCCTCCCCAAAGTTAATTTGTTCCAAAATTATACTCCCTAAAGGAGAGAAATCTTGTCAGCTATCACAGTTGTATAGTGGCACAAGTAAAGCCGCAGAGGTAACTAGAGCCAGCTCTGTTCACCAGTCCTTGCTACCTAAGTGGGCACCCAGAATTACTTGGCAGATTTTGAAACTTAGCTGTGGATGATGGATATGGAAAATGAATTGACATAGATCTGCAGCTTTACATTCTTCTTCTTAATTTTCCAGTTGACTGGGGATTTGGTGTATCACAGAAGAATTTGTCTTTCTTGGTATCAAAGTCTTGAAATGCAAATAAGCTATTCCAAATTGTCACTTAGTGCAAAATGTTTTATTATTGATGAGATTTGTGAGATTTAAACAAGAAGGAGCACTGAAGCATTTGTTGCCTTACAGGAGCTCACGGTCACAGAAATTAGAGTACGGAAAGTGTAGAATACCTAGGAGGAATTACCCTGAATGCCTATAGGTAACAATAATATGAAAAGATACAAAGTTCAGATGGGTATGTTTGGAATGCAGACAGATACAGGAGAGAGGTCTGTGCTCGTGAGTTGTAGACCCTTTGGGAGAATGCAAAAATAATTCTCTTTCCTTTCTGCTGTGTCTTCCCCTATGCCAGGTCTTTTCCTTAGCAGCTGCTGTTGAAAGATGCTCAACTGGCATCCTGTTCTCTCAGGTTCTTGGTTGCTCCTCTGCCTGACGCCGTGCACTGACAGTAACAGGGAAGATCAGTTCCCGAATTCAGGTACTGCTTTATCTTGCCTCCTTGAAGCCTCCTTTGCATGCCTGGGCTTCCCGTTGTCAGTTAGGACGCGCTGCCTTCATCCGAATGATAACGAACCATCCTAATATTTGGCAAGAAGCATCCTGGGTTTTTTATTGCTGCACACACATCATCAAGTTTTCCAAGGGTAAATGCTGAGAGGTTGATAATTTTTCGTTATGTGTTAGCAAGAACCTGAAAGGGTCTACCAGTAACTTTAAGCCAGAGCAGGACAAAACAGCTAATATCTGTTAAGTCTTTGCTGAGTTTGAAGAACCTCACTGTGCAGCTGCAAAGCAGAGAATGGCTGTTTGTGGCCTGTTTGCTGTCAATCCATTACAAAACCATCAACCATCACTGTAGCTGCAACAAGCTGATGATACTTTGTCAGTAATGTCCCAACGCTGCCCGTTTCTACACGTCACATGTGTACACGTGCCCTCGCACAGAGCCTGTAATAAAGGATGTTGCTGTGTACCTTGATAGAATATAATAGTTGCCTTGGAATGATGCACGGTATCTGTGTCTTCATTTATCAGTTTCTTGACATACGCTCATAGAGGATTTACGAAAGAAAGCGTCATAATTTCATATATATATGTATTTATGCATTGAAATAAGATACATCAAGAAAATACAGTTCTCCTAAATTCCTAAACCTCTTGGAACTGTAATTCCTTACTGAGTCTTTGTTTAATATGAAAACAGAGTGCTTAGTAGCTCCAGTAGTGCCTAGCTCACTTGGCCACTGATGCTTGTTTTGTTTTGTTTTGTTTTCTAACTGTTGCTTAAGGCTCTAATTAATAAGTAAATATGCAATTTGCTGCATCTCAGTTGAGGTTATTCAGGATGCATAGCAGAGAATCTGTCAGCAAGGGGAGGGCTGGTATCCCTATCGTGGCCAGAAAGAACAACCCAGCCAGAAGCCAAGATGAGCTGGTGAATGTTCAGTTATGTGGGTATGGATCAACTGCAGGTATCGGGACGCTTGCTTGCGCTCTCATTTGTTCTCAGCAGTTGCTCAGTCAGAAATAAAAAAGCTCCCAGCACTGGAGCTGAAATATAATGGGATTATATCTGAATAACCTCTTTCTCTTTCATTACCATTTTAAAGGTCTGCTTTTCTATCAGTTCTCTTTGATTGCTATTTAAAAATGCTACTGGGTTGTTTACCTTGATGGAAACGGAGATAATCCTTAGACTACTTGAATGCCTCAAGTATTTGGAGCAATTTCTCGGAGCTGAGTATTGGCTGCTGCATTGATTTGTCTAGAATCAAAGAGAGTTTTATTTTTTACCTAAATGGGAGCAGAATTCCAGCAAGGTTGATTTTCTCACAAGTAAGCTTTTCTGCTCCCTGATTTAGTCCCTCCTTTATGTGTGGCTCCAACAAATGCAGCACTCACTGATTTCTCTCCCCAGTTGCTGGTCCCGTGTTCAATGCCTTGACTGTGGTTGCCAATGAAATTGTCACTTAGTACTTGCAACATTGGTAACTTTCATTATGAGTGGAGATTACCAAACTGGAGTTGAGTATTTCCTGTAATTTGGGAGTGTTGGATCAGTCCCTATTCTGGGGGAAGGGCCCTGGGTCCATGCTTTCCCTACTCTCTGTACCCCTAGCAGCAGTTCAAGGGGCTTAAGCTGCCTTTGGCAGAGTTTTGATAAGAAAGTCCAGCATTTGAACAGCTTTCATGTGATGTTGTGCAAAAGTTGGGAGTTTGGTTTTGTTTTGTTTTTAAGGAAAGTTTCATATTTCATGCTGTAGGAATTCCTGCAGGTTTCCTGCAGGGATGGTGCAGTAGATGCAGAACAGCAGGTGATAGAGGTACTTGGAGGAGAAGTCCTGCAGAGCCCAGGAGGCTGTTTGCCAGCAGGACCCCATCTGCGCTCTCTCTGCCCTCGGGACAGGTGTCTCCAGAGCCCCCGAGCGCTGTAGGAGACTGTTGCCCATGCACATCAGTGGGACTTTCGCTGCTGGTAACTGAAAACCAGAGTTGCTTTCTCCAGAGAGGTGTGATACTTATTAGCAGCACGGTGAGAGATTCTAGCTCCTGTTGAGCTCAGAAACAGACCCTGCTGGATTTCGACCAGTTTAGGGACTGCATGGCTTTGGAGACTGGGGCCTTGTGGCATCCATCCTTGTTCCTGGGCAGCAGCTTGGAAGGGGTTCTGCAGTGCAGCTGGCTGAGCAGGAAATGAGGGACAGATGGGTGAAGCCTTTGAGGTCATCTTACATTATAAGACAAGGTTAGTAATATGTCTAGGACGGAAATGTCACAGGTATTTCCAGACACATAATTTACTTAGGCAATTCATGGTGCAACCTTTTTTGTCAGGTGCTGCTAACTGCAGGCACTCAGGCCAGCCTCAAATGTGAAAATGTGCAGAAATCCCAGGCTGGGTGGAGCTGCAGATCCTCAGTGTTTTAGTTTGGGACTGGATATTTTCATAACTCTTCAAAGTTATTTCTTATACTAAATGACTATTAGGTGAAGCAGGTAACTTAGAAGGGATACAGCCATCTGCTGTTGCCTTTCTGTCCGTTGTCTTAGAAGTTTTGGGGTCTCCTGCACCAAGGAGTTTACCTGTGGTACACAGTAGTAACACCAGGTCGTCCACAAGTGGCAACAAAAATTTGGAAGTGCATTGTGGCAGAAACTGGTCCGTTCAGGTGTTCTCCATTAATAGCTATTGGTAAAAAAAAAAAAGAAGATACAGAAACAGCGTGGAGTATTCAGAAATTTAAGAAAGCATGTAGTTTCAAGGTATAAATTGGGCATATAATCATTTACTTACCTGACATGAAATATGTAATGCTGAACAACGATTACGTAAAAGCATTGCGTATTACACTGAAATGGAAAGATGTTGTTGTGCCTTCACTGAAGCTCGGTGGCACAGGCTTGGTGATGGTGTTATACAAATACAGTTAAAATCTTGATTTGGCAAAAAGGACCAGGATGAGAGGGCAAGGTGTTTCTCAAATATTGCTTCTTTGCTAATCAAGTACTGAAGAGTCACGCAGCTGAGGACAGGGAAGGTATGAGGGCAGACTGTCAGGATGAGAAGAGGAGTAAAATAGAATTAAACCTCCATCTGAGTGGAAATCAGAGGAGTACATTTATGTAATGGGAAACGGTGAAGTGCTGTGGCTGCACTGTTTTGCAGGAACAGATGGGTTGGGGGGTGTGCAAAGTCCAGTGCGATGCACTAATGCAGGGCCACTGGGGTTTCTGCCTTGCTATTTGCACATGATGCACAGAGCAGTGCTCCTGCAGCCGTTTCAGCAGCATCATATCCAGATAAATTGGCGAGCGTGACTGAATGGTGATGGAGTGCTTCTTGCTCTGCTAGCGGTTTCAGGAACAAGGACTGATAAACGGACTAGTTGGAGGGTGAGTTCATCCAAGGTCTTTATCAGCTGTTCCTGCCTGTGGCTCTTCCACAAGCGAGATTTTCCTGCTCCTCTCCCCACTCCCAGACCCCCAGTGCACTGTAGGGTGGGCCCGAGGGCTGTTGTCACCCAAAAATCTTCCCACAGAAGCCTCTGGGGCACCTAATTTACTCTCTGCTCCACTTCATGAATATTCTTCTGTCCACCTTATGGCATCTTTGAATTTCCTTCAAAGCCTGGAAGGATGAGTACAGAATCATCTTCATGTTACTAGGAAGCTGGGAAAGATAAGGTGTTCGGAGATTTAGATGAGCAAGAGGCTTTTACGGCATATCAGTTTGTTTAAACATGCCTCCAGAGATGAGCAGCACTCAAATGCACAAAGCAATGTTTTCTGCAGACTCTCTCAAATCAAGGGATAGGAGTGGGAGAGACAAGTACCGAGATACGACACACATTTTCTAGGTCCCTTGCTGTGTGCTTTGGCAGTTGAGCCACAAAATACTCCTTTACTGGCACCTCTTTTTTTCTTTTCCTCTCTGAGTTTTGGAATCTCAAGTTTAAGCAGAGAAATAGCAAAACTTGCTTTTACAGAGGAGCTTTAAAAGAGGATGAATCAGATTGAGAGCATTATGGAGGTTATAGTCTTTTCCATTTTATTTCATTATACTGTTTAGCGTTCCTTTTTCTCTGTGTGTATATATATATATTTATATGAACAGGAGAGACAGCACATCTGTATGACCCAAGGAAGAATTGTACTAGGCTTAAAAATACATATGCTAAACTAGGTTACTTTTCTACGTACCTTCTGCCGCCTTTTGTTTTACAGATCTACTTTGGTGGCCTAGCATACAGTGTTATAACCATCCCAACTTAGATATCTCCAGCAAGGTCAAAAAGAATTTAAATGTGAATATTCATACTTGGGGGGGGAATCTGAGAAGACTTAAGCATTCAGATTTTTGCAGGCATAAGTACCTGAAAGAAGCTAAGGTTTCATCAGCTTAGTCTGTCTTGAACGATTTCTTTGGATGCAGATGGAAAAGCCATCGCTGGAAGACAGGAGACCTGTGAGGGAGATGAAGGGGAGCAGCGTGAGCCGAGATGTTTGTATATTGGTTCCATGCTTGTCACTGGGTTTGTATTTAGCTTGTTTAATTACCAGTATAAACAAAGTCATGGGATAATGACAGCATCTTTAGATGTTGATTAGGGAATAGTTTTTGTCAGATCTTCTAAGGTAATGAGACAGTGACATGGAAATTAGCTAGTCACCATTTGAGGAAAATCTGCACAGGATGGGGGCAGGAGATGTCAATGAGTCTGATTATCTCCAAATATTAATCATCCAGGGGTTGATTAAATGGTGGCATTATTTCAGCCCAACCCATCGTCCTGCTTTGCTTGGTTTGCTGGAGCATTTTGTTCGGGCCCGTAACGTCTCTGTCCTATTGCTTTCCCTGCCTCCTTGGTTATGCAGCTACATATCATGCTAATAAACCAAGAAACCTGTCTTTCAACCCAAGGTGATCCCAGCTGTTTGAGCAGAGTAATGATTTTAAATAAATTAAAATAAACAAGTTAAATAGCTTATTTTGTGCATGAGAATTAATGACTTGGCCCAAAAAAAAGGGCCCAGGAGAGAAAAGGGAAAAGAGCTTGTAGTTCTAAACAAATGACAAATACGTTCAGCATAGTCCTTGGAGTGAAACTTCTGACTCCCTCAATTTAATAAAGAACTCAAAAAACTGTGACTGTAATTCTGTACTGCACAATTCATTGGCATTACAATTTAATATGTATTCAGTCTATTCAGTTTTGCACCTGTGAACCACAAAGTATGTTGTTTGTGATGGATATGAAAGAACCTCTGTATTTCTCCACAGCAGAACATTTCTTTCAGTAGTTATTATGAGGCAGACAACAAGGACATGTAGTTTTTGGAGGGCAAGTTTCCATTTTTTTATTTATTTTGGGTTTCTTTTTGCATTGTTTGACTTAGAGGAAAAAAAAAAGCTGAATGCAGCACAAATGGGTATGAGAAATGTAACAACATATTTTCTGCCTGTGGTATATTTTTTCCAAACATTTTTCTCATATCACATGCCTGTCTCTATACAATAAAATGTAGTTCAGGAACTATATTGTTTAAGATAATTCTTTCTTGAAGCAGAATTATTTATTTTGCAAGTTGGCAAAAACCTGGTTCTTATCATGCTGCTTCTTGAATTACTTTTTCAGACCAAGAAGCTTTAGGAAGTGCCAGCAGGATGAATTATTTCAGGTGATTATTAATGGATGGGGCAGTATGAGCACTGGTTTCAGTTGCCAGCTCAGCCCACTGCGGGAACTCTGCACATTGCGGAGTTTCTCTGGGCCTCGGTTTCTGCAGTTCCTGCAATGTCAGAATAGAATAGAATAGAATAGAATAGAATAGAATAGAATAGAATAGAATAGAATAGAATAGAATAGAATCATTAAGGTTGGAAGTGACCTCAAGGATCATCTAGTCCAAATTACATCCTTCTTGTTTGAAAAACAGGATTTAAAAACAAAGCATTGCTAATCGTGATTGCAACATTCAGAGCAATACAAATGGCTTTTTGTTATGTTTTGACAACTCACAGTGACCCAGATGTTTTACACTCTTAATGGTCTTTAGGTGACAAGTGTCCTCTGCTTACCATATATTCCCATTACAAACAGTATCTGTATTGCAAGTCTTAGCAGTGTATAAATGAGCGCAAAAATGTGGGTTTTTTCCCCTGCAGCTAAAGATGGGACAGTGTAATTTTGCCCTTCATACACCCGCAGATAAATATTTAACTCAGTCCCCAGGTTTATTCATGCAACAGGTGGGTTGGATTATATCGGCTCCTCGTCTCTCCTGCCCCAATTGCTTCCCTCCCAACAACTGTCTTCTCTAGCCCTAATGTCTTCTAAAGGCATTGTGTGTCAGGGTGTCTTAGCATTTCCAAGATGCAATGAAAATGTAAAGCCTCAAACAGAAAGCTGAGTTTTAATTAATAAACTATTTCAGCCCCACTCTTCACCATTAAAATCCATGAAGTCCTACTAATGACAATTATTTTATGTAGGTTAAAGAAGGTAAAAGACAAAAAGGCCCCCTTCTTGAGCTGCATGTTGCCAACTTTATAGTTTCAGTAAATCAGGAAAATTGTTTCTCGATGTTGACATTCAGTGTGCCTAGTAATTCTTTACTAGAAATTGCAAGGAACAATTTCCTGTAGGCTAATGTTAAGTTCTCTAGTTTATTGTTGTTAGCAAGTATTTTATTTTCATTTTTCATGTTGAACACCTGAGAACATGCTGGAATAAGGATTAAATTACAGCAGCTTTCTCTGCTGGCTTTCTTGAAGTTCCCTTTTCATTCTGGCTGAATCTGTCCAAACTTCCACAATTAGCGGTATGGGGAAAGTGAAGTGACAGATGAGGTGCTGCTGTGTTTAGAAGACAAACCCAACCTCCTCAAAGGGCAGGAAGGCAGGAGTCTGCCTTTTTGTATATAATGAATTGCTTTTTCTAGTGCAGGGTAGTTAATTTATGTGTGTGTTGGTACAGGGGGAGAAGAAAACCTGAAGCTACAGAAGTGCCATGCGGTTGTGACCGGGGAAGTGGAGCATCCCCAGCAGCTTGGGGAGCTGGTGGGGGCAGACGGAGCAGCCTGCTGTTCGATAAAGACATTAAGAACAAAATGTGCCGGGATTAGTGTTGTTGGGGGCCTTGGCCTTTACCTGTGCTGTCTTTCCAAAAGCAGACTTCCTCCCAGGAGTGTATTAAAGGCCTAATGTAGAAGCGATAACCGTGATGTATTTAACGTGGTTATCTTCCTGGTTCGATACTGATTATGAAAACAGTGATTATCTGGAGGCTTTCCCTTACATCTCTTACTGTTTAAAAAGAAGTAAATTATTTCCTAATGGTAGGTTAGGCTTTTCCAAAATAGAATTCTCACTATGGCTTAACATCCTAAAGAACCTATTCCTCCCCCCTCCTGAGAGTAAGAGCCTGGCTATTTGAATCCAATCACTGGAAATTAGGCAGGCAGGTGAACCTTCAATGAACTGAATTAAACTTTGCATCTTTTAAAATATTATTTACTGTTTCTTCTTTTTAGATACAAATGTGGGGATTCCCTTCCTAATCACTGTTTGCATTTGTATACTGGTGCCCGGGACCTTTCAGGCTCCAGAGGGACCGGGCAGCAAATGCTCTCCTGGGGCAAAGGTTAGTTTTAGGTGTTTGTTTCTTGGAGGCTTCTTCCTGCTGCGGTTCAGTGAATGCCAAGATTTCAGTTTGAGGTTTTCACTTATGAGCTTTATTTTATAAAGTGAGCAGACCTTTAGCTGCCTCTTTTTTTTTCTCTCCTCTACTGACCTTGCTTGCTCTGCTTGTAAAATACATGAGTAGGCATAAGCTGTGGTCATTAACTGCCAAATGTTGGCAACACATCGGAAGAGCTCATTATTTGGTGTTCTACCGCACTAAAACGACACTTACTTCAACACTTACCTTATTGCTCTATTTTACATAGGTCTGACTCTTTCATTAGTCTTTTTCAGCAGCAGGACAGCCATCTGCCAACAAAAGCCTGAGCCTAAACTAAGTAAGGTTCATATTATGGAGCTGCAGTATTAATGAAAGAAATGGTGAGAAAATAATGTCTACCAAACCGTTTAAGAAAAATCCTAAGTGCACTCTTTGATATTTTAATTTTACATATAAACCAGGGCTTACCCACTTTCCTGCTCAGTCAGCTCAAACATTTCTCACTGCTAAAGAACTCCTTTCTTTTGGTAAATGAGATTACTGCTGCTGATATTATTTAATTTTACCCCCATAAAGTTGGGGTTTTTTTTTAAAGTTATGTCACAAGACATCAAAGAGGCATGATACAGTTTTCCTTCCTCAGAGAATAAATGCCAAATTTCTCTTTGAAGCTGGAATCAAAGCGAGAGAGTCTGCAACTGATTTGAGAAAGAGGAAAGACAGGTATCCTGCATGAAAGTAAAATCTGAGTTTTGGCATTAACAGATAGATATTTTTTTTAAATACTTGCCTTTCCCTTTCTTGTGATTTTTCATCTGAAGTAGCCAAGTTTTATTCACTCCAGTGAGCCAGTTTATGGTGCAAAGGAAATTCCAGTAGATTGCGCATAAATAGGATCTGTTCTAACATCTCATCTTTAACATACAAAGAAAACCAACGATATAAATAATGGAACTTAAGACTTCTAAAATACATTGAGAACTACTTGATGAACCTAGAAGCTTTTCTTTGGGCACCAAAGAAAAGGATGCGACAGGAAAATCTTTCTTACTTCACCTTTTGGTGACCGGCAGTTTTGCGCCAGCTTGGTGAAAAGTCTCAGGCAAAGCTTTCCTGCAGGAGTGGCTGCGGAAAGTGGGTTCCCTGCTGTCTGCTTGCTCTTGTAAAAGTCTGGGTGAAGCATGGTCCTCGGAAAACAGACCTCTATGTAAATAAGAAAATGCCACTTTTGGAGTTCAAATAAGGGCATTGCATTGATAAAAGTGATGAAATGTGCATTTTTGTCATGATTGCCTTGGTTTAGTGTAGCTTGGGTTTAATTCACCATTGAAAGCAGCAGTTTGCTGGTGGCTAACAACATATTTACCAGTTCTGGACAGAGAAACAGAATTGGAAACAGCTACCCCTTTGCAGATTGTAACATGAATGTTCAAAAATGCCGAAACACTGACACCTGGGCATATTCTTCTAAATAATGAAAACCAGATTAATATTTCCTTGGTGGCATCCAAAATCTTTGCTTTAACAATATATTTAATCCCAAACTCTCCAAATGTGAAAAAGAAATGTAAACTCTGGCTTTTTTTTTTTCCTGAGATTGTACTGGCTCCCTGTTGCTTTACTGTCTTCATGGGTTTTATATTAAATAGTGCTGTAGTGGTTTTTATGTTGCAATTTTTGCCTTGTTTTAGTCTAATTGAGGTTACCAGTTGTTTGAATCCAAATAAAATACAGATGTGGGCTTGCTTATAGCATTCTAGAAACCTTTTGGCTTGTTATGGCTGTATTTTGCCTTTCCTAGGAATAAGAGACATCACCACCACTTCTGCTATTTCTTTCAAGAACCAGAGATTTGGAAGAAAAAAAACATTGGGCTTCTCTTTCAGAAACAGGTTACAGACTGGGAGCAGATCTGTGAAGGCGGCAGATGTCCTACACCTCCTACTTTCCATCTTCCTCCTAGTGGCTGAGGGCAGACCTGAGGAAGGCTCAACCTTGAGCTTCAGAGGAGTTGGAGGAAAGTCGTGAGTGCTGTGATTGATGCCACGTGTGTTCGAGACAGCCCTGTGGCAACTGGTAGAAATATGTACAAATTCAAGTTTCTTACGGCAAAAGGCAGGTGTATTTATAGCAGCAGAGCACCAAGTTAATCAAGAACGCTCCACAACAGGCTCATTTATTACCTCCCTAAGCATCATGTCGACCTCCCCTTGCCCACAGAGTGTACCACTGCCTCTACCCTGGATCTGTAGTGCTCTGCTGGGGATCAGGAAGCCTGGCAAATGCAGCTTTAAATCTCACAGCTCTTCTCTCACAGGTTTTGCATAGCTTTCACATCCATTTTTGGACTTCTGACCCCCCAAAAGCAAATAATTATAGTATTCAGGTTTCTTATTTTAGATGATTGAATCATTTGGGATATCAGATAGAAGGGTTTGTTTATGTAATCCTGTTCTAATTTAAAAAAAAATCACTTCAGCAAATCACGAATTTTTAACACTGCTGCAATTATATTTAGAGTAGGGTATACTTTTGTACTCTGGATATAGAAAGATGTTTAATGATAAAATCGTACTCTGTTGGTGTTTAAAGAGAGCCTAATGTTTATTTTTTAAGTAGAACATCTAATTTGCTCTGTGTTGAATTTCCACTGTCTGACCCCAAAAAAGTATTGTTGGAAGGCTTTTTAAGTCCATTATATTTTGCTGATGATAGCCCATTAGACCTAGACCCACTTTCATTTCAGCCATGCTATTAGTATTATGTTGGTAGATAGAGAGGCAGAGTCCTTGCACAGCTTATACCTCAGCAGAAGGATGTACATACTGTGGGGACTGTTCCAGACAGATTATCAGCCTTGATTTTGCTTTTCAAATACATTTGTTCTCTGTTTGAAGCTGTGGAGGAGGCTTTTTCCTTGGGAGTGGATGTCTTGATAAGAATGTAACAAATACTGAGCATTGAAACAATAGCAACGGTTATATATTTTCTGTGGCTGTTTAGGATGGATAGTTTCTATTTTAAGGGAAATAGTAGCAGTTTTCATAGCATTTTTTAAATCTGATTTATGAATCTTATTTATAAATGATATTTTATTTATTTACCCCGTGCCTACAGTTTTACGCTAGATTATGGAGGACTACACAGTTGCTGTTTTTATTCTACAGTTTTCTAAATGAGAGACATGGAAATGACAGTGAAAGGAAAAAAAAATCCATTTCCAGGTAGTGAGGAATTTTAGTGCAGACAGCAAAACACAGCCGAAAAAAAACAACTAGAGCTTGTATGTAATGAAAATCTGAGCTGTGTTATCAAAATCTGATTTTTTGCTTTGTTTGGCTTCTCGGTGTCCTCAGTACGCATACTAGCCTAAAATTGCCAGAGTGGTTTTCAGTACCAGCTCTTTGGGAGCCAGAGGAGGTGAGGGGTGATAGGAGAGCCCCTCCTAGGGACCAGGGAGCAGGCAGAGGAGCAAAGCAGGCTCCAAACCTTAACGTGTGTACAAAAGGTGGTGTGTGATGGGAGAGAGGGGTTGACTTTGTTGGAGCCTAGGCCAGATTTGGAGACAATGCTTGTGTGACAATAAGATGGTTTATATCAGAAATCACAAAACTTCTGAAAGAGCAGGCAGTGCTCCAAGGAAGTTTTAAAATGCATTTTCAGGAGCAAAATCAACTACACAAAGAAGAGAGCAAGTGAGAAATACAGGCGCGTGGATGAGGACAAATATAAAAGGGCTGCATTCATTGTTATGGAAATGAGTTATTACAGGTTTGATGTCTGATTCATGAATATTAATTTTGAAGGAAGACAAAAAGATGAATGAGGCACAGTCAGGTGTCCCTACAAATGGGATAAGTTTAGCAGAGAAAACAGGAAACACTGTGAGAAGAAAATACATTTTGATGTAGTTAATTAAAATCTAGCTAGAAGGCAGTAAAAGGGCCTGCTGCTGGTCAGCAGAGGAGTCCCAACCTGTTAATACTTATTCAAAGTGCTGGATCCTGCTGATCTCCAAACAATGGCCCTTGGCACCAGAGAAGTGTCAGGTCCACCCTGTATTTCTCAGTTATCTGCGAAATTGAGAAAGCAGAGGCGGGTAAAGGAGATAAAGCAGAATTTTACATGAAAAACAGTTTTGTGTTCTGAAGAGAAAGTGTAGTATGTTGAAAGGTGATTGAAGTATTTGACCAAGAACAGACAAATGTTCAAGGGATAATAGGAATGCAACCTGGCAGTGATATGTGATAGCAGGCAAGTGTTCAAGCTGTAGTTGCCTTTTAGCTGTGTGGATACTTTAATTAATAAGAAAGAACAAAGTTAGGCATTAAGGGTAACAGAAATTATTTGCAGTGTGAAGATGAGAGTCTCTGGAAGCAGTGGCCACAACCAGTGGAGACAGAAGACCGGAACTTGGGAATTCTAGAGGTGTGGCACACTGCTGTGGGCTGCAGGGAGAGGACACAAAGGACACAAGACACTTTGTGTCTCAAGGACACAAAGCAGTTGTTAAAAGGCATGAATAGAAGGCAGGAACAATAGCTTTCCATACAAAGGATGGTTGCCTGAGGATTCCCACAGGATCTTATGCTCCTCTGAATTTGTTGTCAATGCTGAATCTTTTAGGATAGTGATTGCAGAAGAAATGTTTGGTCCTGGGCATCTGTGTGAGGGAACAGCGAATGCCATGGTATCCTGTGCAGATAAAACATTGACCTGCTGCTGCTGCCCTGAAATCACGCAAGGATTAAGGTGGATGCTTTTGTTTTAGCTAAAAATTATGGCTAAGTGTCCTTTGACAGTAAAACAAACTGGCAAAAGAACAAACCAAAATAGGAAGTATAATGGCAGTCAGCTGTGTATGTGGTGCAGTTTTGGTCGCTTGGCTCAAAGGGAGTTATTGAAAACCCATTGAAGGCAGAGAGCAATGGCAACAATGATGAAAAGTGTGGAAGGGCTTACAACAGAGAAGCATAAAATCCTGAACCTAGATGATGTCAGGGTCAAAATAAACAAGAGGAGTCGTTCCTTCCGCGTGTGTAGTTACGTCGCAGAGCTCCTTACCTTGAAAGGTGCTCTCCAGGTTGGACCTCAGAAAGTGCCTGGATGGTGTCATGAAAGGGAAATCCATCACGGGCCAGTAACCGTGAGAATATAACCTCAGCTTCTGGAAGTCTTAGTAGCAAATTGCTGGAGATTATTCCTGGGAGGAACCCCTATGTGCTTTGCTGTTCTTCTTCTCTTCCCTGGGTTTGTGCTGTTCGTGCCCAGCAGACAGAGCATGGCTAGGCAGAGCTCTGCTCTGAGCTCCTATGGCTGTTCCTCCATTTATGTTTTAATAGAGCAATTAGCAATTGATGCCAATAAATGTGCTGCATACAAGTTCTGAATCTTTACCAACCACCTTCAAGCTAAAGCTTGAATTTATCTTTTGTCTTGCAGGGCAATGAATGTGTTGTTAGCAGTAGAATTTTTAAGATGATTGTAATTTGAAAAATGAGAGGATTTGTTCAGTAGAAGACTGGGATTAAAGCAAGGAACAATTCAATACAGTAACTCAAAGCTTGATGCCTGTGATAGGTGGGAAAGCTGTTACAGTGATTAGAAATTCATTTGGGAAAGTATCAAGGACTGAACATTGTGAAGTAGTGCAAGATAAAAAGTACAGTAATGAAATGATGAAGGACTTCTTTTGATTAAACTGGGACATTTAACGGTGGTAGAACAGAACACCATCTCACTAGGGATGCCTCTGGCTGCTTCTCTGTTTGCATGGCTTGATATTATACCTGGTTTCAAAATAACACAAATTGACGGAGGTACAAATAGAAAGTAACAGTGAGAGCATATTTAAAATCATTTGGATAATCTGAGCTTTTGGGCCAAGTTTCTGCTGGTCTCTGTAGGAAGATTTAGACATCATAAATCCAGTAATACAAAAGGGAATGCAGCAGATAAAAAAAACAAAAAAACAAAACCCAAAACCAAACAGTCCACTTGGGATAGGAAATGAAAAACACAGCTAAAGCTCTCGGTACAGTGCTCTTTACTCTAGCAGGGATCAACCAAACAATGCCTTCAAGCTCTATACCATGAGATAAGGCAATAAATGACGGTACATTATCCTGGCAGTGTAAAACACACTCTGTAAGGCCACAGCTGGACTCCTACGGATTGGGTCTGTGCGTTTCAGAATGAGATTACCATATTAGAATGGTACAGCAAAGTATGAACGTCTTGATTCAAGTTTTGGTCTGAAACCTTTTAAAGCACCTTGCAGTGGGGTCAAACTGAAAAAGGAGCTGCTGAAAAGCGAGAAGTGGATTGATGAGAGTTAGTTGCTTCACTACTTGAAGAAAATTCTGTGGAGATGATAAGGACTAGGATAAGATGAGGAGCAGAGACTCTGCCTATGTGTTTGGGGTGTGAAAACCAATTAGTGGGGGAGAGGAAATGAGCTGGGGTCTGAAAAAAATATATATCGTTATCTGTATTACTGAAAAATCTTCATGCATCAAACTGAACACTGTAGTAAAGATAAGCATCAGTGTGCTGTGTGGTAGGTGATTTGTATTGTTTAACTGGTAAAGGGCATGTCTTTACTGGCTGTATGGAATTTTCTGTACTTCTCATTCCTAATGTGCCTGTATCGCACTTGTGATCTTCGGCCCTTTCAGCACTTTCTGCGATTAAGAAATGTCTGTGGTTGCTCTAGGGGAGGTCAGTGAGTATATGATGAGCAGTTTAGCACAGAAAATTCACTTTTTCTCAACTAACATACAGGCTGAGAGTTACATCATTGGGATACTTGGCTAGAGACCAAACACAACTAGTCTAGTACTGGACTAACGGCAGAGAACACAACAAATCTATGCATCAAAATACTCCACCGTTAAGCAGCTCTGCATTTAGTTAAGACTAGCCACTTAAAACAGGATAAGTGTTTTAAAAATGCAAAAAAGAAAAGGGTTAGTCTGCTTTCATCAGCTCTCAAAGGAGAGTACAGAACAGCAAAACAGTATTTTCCCAAAATACTCGGTAGCACACGTACATTCCTTGTTTTCTTTGAATAATCTGAACTTCTATGTTTACAACATAACCATCCAGTTCTTAAAGTGACTTTAATATATACACACAAAGAAAAAAGCTTTCTGAATAGTAGTAAAATAAATCTTTTCTATAAAATGAAGATGGAATTAAATGTTAGATTTGCTTACAGGAGGAGTTAAGTTGTGCAGTCTAGGTGTAAACATGCAGAACATCTATTCTGTACCAGTAAGAGCAGAATAATTTTCTAGAGAATTACCTGTATTAGTAGCTACAAAGCTGTTTCTTGTCACTTGGCCCTAGACTTTTCTCAAGTTCAGGGGGGCTCTAAAGGCAGAATTCTTTGCTTTTGCACAATTCAAATATTTCAATTCACTTCTAAAGGATTTTTAAATGATACTGAGATTTGGCTCTTGATCATTTTGAATGAGGTACAAGATGGTTCTATTGTTCAGTATTGTCTTTGACTAATCATTTAAATTCTCAATGATATTAATTCAGGTAAGTTACTTCCCTTAATTGCCTTTGTGTTGTAATTTTACTGTAATTTTATAACTTTCATTTTCAAAAAAAATTATAGAACCTGTGTAACTAAATAGTTTCTAATGTTAATTTTACTTTATGAAAAGAGAAAAATTCAATGTGGAGTTTCTAAGGTACTGCTTTCAGTCATTGAGATCTTTGTAATGGTGAGAACTTGTGATCCTTGCACAGCGTTTCAGATAATTAGGAAAAATGAGATGTGATTGTTGTTACCTTGTTCCTAACTGGGCTTCTGCCAGCACCACCGTTGGCAGCCATCACACTGACAGGAACAGCTGGGAGGCCAAGAATTAAACAGATGTGGAGAGCAAATACTTGTGGAGTTGGACTAAATTGACACCTTGAGAGGACATGGCAAACTGGGATAAGAAATTTCAAATCTTAGCAAGTTGCCTTCTTTAGCACATGCTTCCATTAAGTCTTAGGCTTTATACTGCACGACTTAGAGCCGTGAAATACCTTTTGCTACATCCACATGGTGATGAGCATGAAGGGGCATACCCTTCTCAGTTACATAGGTCATTGGCTTCTGTGCTCTACGAGGTGTCACTGGCTACCTATAGATCGGAATGATCAGTGTGGGAGGTAGCAATCACGAATGATTGTGTCTGGGTGAGGCAGCAGAGCTCACCTTCACTCTATGAATTTGTACTCATCAACAACTGCAACGTCTTCTAGGCTGCTACGGATTAACACAAATGTGTTGAACCACATAATATGGTATTTGATGCAACTTTTGAAGTGATGTTTGGTTGTGAAGCACATCAGCAGCAGAACTGTGGATAAATAGAAATGGAAGCACATTGTGAGCCTGAATTAAATTAGAAATGGGAAATCCCAAGAATGAGAGGATCTTGTCTGTAAAACCTACCTGTTGGTTGAGATTTTAGTCTTTGTTACTTAACTTTGGTTATGTAAACCACAGCGAATGATTGCAGTTTAAAAGAAGCTTTTAATCCCTATTTATTTCTTACCTGTTCATACATCATCCATCAAAAAACCATGAATTCATTACTAAGAAGAAACATCCTGCAAACACATGACGGTTTCTAATACTCTTTAATTGACTAAGCTATTGGCCTAAATGCAATATCTGAACCATCTCCGTAATATTCTTGAGTGCAAACACTAGACTGAAGAGTCTGGATTTTCAAAAGTTTTTCAGTAGTGCTGGTACAGTTCACTAAAAAAGTTGTACGACCTTGATGAGGGAACGGAGTGTACCCTCAGCAAGTTTGCTGATGACACTAAACTGGGAGGAGTGGCTGACACACCAGAGGGATGTGCTGCCATTCAGCAGGACCTAGATAGGCTGGAGAGCTGGGCGGGGAGGAACCTGATGAGATTTAACAAGGACAAGTGTAGGGTCTTGCACCTGGGAAAGAAGAATCCCATGTGCCAGTACAGGTTGGGGACTGAGCTACTGGAGAGTAGTGTAGGGGAAAGGGACCTGGGGGTCCTGGTGGATGGGGGAATGACCATAAGCCAGCAATCAAAGGATACCAGGTATAATATCAAAGGATAGGGAACTGCTAGAGAGAGTCCAGCGCAGAGCCACTAAGATGATCAAGGGAGTGGAAAGGCTGAAGGAGCTGGGTCTCTTTAGCTTGGAGAAGAGGAGGCTGAGGGGTGACCTCATCAATGTTTATAAATATGTTAAGGGTGAGTGTCGGGAAGATGGAGCCAGGCTCTTCTCGGCCTCACTAAGCGATAGGACAAGGGGCAACGGGTGCAAATTGGAGCATAGGAGGTTCCGAGTTAATGTAAGGAAAAACTTTTTCACTGTGAGGGTGACAGAGCACTGGAACAGGCGGCCCAGAGAGGTTGTGGAGTCTCCTTCTCTGGAGACATTCAAAACCCGACTGGACGTGTTCCTGAGTGATGTGCTCTAGGTGGCTCTGCCTTGGCGGGGGTGGGGGGGGTTGGACTAGATGATCTTTCGAGGTCCCTTCCAACCCTTGTGATTCTGTGATTCTGTATATAATCTGAATGCAGGTTTTCCCTGTATTGCACACCTGCTGACAACATGCCTTCTAAGAACTAAGCCATTTATTTCATACAAATGTAATGGCATCAGTGATGAATGTTATTTCTATCAGACATTGAGAAGAAATGAAAGCTATGCTCCGTATCTCTGAAAAGAAACAAGAACTCCCCTAAATGTGTAAAAACAGATACAGAGGAATGTAAGGGTGCCTCTGTAGCTGAAAGCAGCAAAATCGCCTACAGAAATAACCAAAGATGAATATATATGTGTATGTATATACGGTACTGTTGTGTTTTATAAAGGGGAACAACTTTACATTGAAAGTTGTTAGAAACAGCCCTCAATTTGAGTTCTTGCAGATGGCATGGATACAATTTGAAGGGATCATATGGGATGTTCTGAACATGCTCTCTATCAAAAGAGATAGGAAAAAAATCCAAAAGGAATCTTCCCTGGCTGGAAGCAGGGAATGGATAGTTGCTAGAAGTACAAGAGGCCTTCAGAAAGCTGAGTCTGTGTCCAAGCGAAGAAAATAGAAAAGATTGATACATGGCAGATTAAACAGTATGGCATGCCAAGAAAGAATGGGAAGAACAATTTGAAGAAGACATGAGAACAAATAAATTCTTTTGCAAATACACCAAGAGGAAAAAGCTGGCTACAGAGCTTGTGAGACGAGCAACAGAGGCATAAAAGAAATAGTCAGAGGAAATAAGGCCAGAATAGGAAACCGGCATGAATATTTTGCATCTGTATAGCTGTGGAGAAGTTTGAGGAGGTTGCCAAACCTGGTTTTCGAAGGTGGGTCCTTCCTTGCAATCATATTGCAGTTTCTTGGAGCTGTCATCAAGTCTGTGGACAAGGAAACGTGGCTGAATTTCAAAAAGTAATGGGCATGATTCTGAACCAAGGGCTGCAAGAGAAACGGCTGCCATGAAATAAAGGGAAGGTCTTCACATAGGTAGATGATAGAACTTTGGCAGCTGCTGTCTTTCTGAAATGCTTTCTGGAAAACCAGCCTAATCTTCTTGTTTAAGTAGATGTTGATACCTGTCTTGGAAACATCTGCTAAGAACCGTAGTCAGCTGATTTTCACCTTCAAACACTCTTTCAGCTGAGTCCCTCTTACTTTGCTTTCTAGATAATGCTGTTTCGGAATTCTCTGTCCTCATTTGGGTTTGCATATTTAGCAATAGGTTGCCTGCAAGCTGTTAGTAAATCCAGAAGTATTGGGTATTTTTACTGCATATGAATATGTTAATAACCTAGCACCAGGCGACCTGCTTGCTAATTACTCTTATTATGACTCTGCTGCTCTTGATTCTTACTGCAAAATGCAGAGAATTGTGTGTGAACTGCTGCATGGCTGGAAAAAATGCAGAATTTTTATTTACTTTCACCGTAGCATTTGCTTTAGGATACATTATGGGGTAGTATTGTGAAAATCAGACTGATAAGCAGTATGCATTAATGTACAACACAGCTTATATTTTTAAAACATTGCAAAAATTTGGGGATTTTTTTTTAAATTAAGTTACACTTTATACTACCTTTTGTATAGTCTTTGTATGCATATATGTATGTGCACAGAGAGGTAGCTCTCTGTACCCCATCCTTAAACTCTCCGTGTGGCTTGGAAACATTTATCAGCTCTGGGATAAAACAGTCTAAGCGTGAAAGCTAGCATCAAGAGTCAGCCCTTTTCATGCATACCATAAATCACAGTAAACACATTTTATCATAATAAATGCGTTACTTAGCATTCAACTCCAGATCTTCTGTTGCAGTAGGAATGGTAATATTTTGACCTGGAGGTCTGACAGCATTAGACTGACTTGATTGTTAGCCTTACCAATTAACACATGATGGAGTACCGTGCGCCTTGCACTCCGTGTACCTCAAAGCGCGGTGCCAATTATTTTCACTGGCAGGCTGTCACCTGGCAGGGTGACTCTGCTTGCGCAATTTTCCCTAAAGTATATGAAATGAAATGATGCACAAACAAGGCAGGCCACGTTTTATTTAGAATGATTGGTTTAGGGGTTCCCCTATGAAAATGGTTGTCGGGGGAAGTGTACTGTAGGTTCTATGTATTTAAACAGGCAAAGGAAAGCCTGAGTTGGGATGGAATAAGCAAATGTTCAAGTCAATTTGCTGCACGTTACCTCGGGTTTCTTGCGTTGCCTAATTTCACAACAGTTGCTTTCTGCATTTGCTCTCTCCCATTTTCTAGCTTACAGCTGTTCCTTCTCACCTCTTCAGTTTCACAAGGAGCAAAAAACGCATATTGCGAACAATTTGGATGGAACCCATCGGCAGCAGATGCTGTCTCCCAGAAATAACTAATAGCAGTCATGGAAATTCTCTCTTTTAAACTCAGTTCATTACAAAAGCTCTAAATACCTGTAAATGCCTTTAGGAAATGCTCTAACATTTACCATTTTAAGGTAGCCCCGGAGTTTGGGTAAAAGGGTCTGGAATTACTAAGAGTGCAGTCATCTTCGTGCTTGCACATTAGCCATAGCTTCTCATTTTAATGTAGGCTACAACAACATACCAGGCTAATGCACAGACACCTCCTAGTTCTCCTGTCTGTTCTGAATTTCCCAGGTGATTGCCAGAGATAATCTTCTTCTGGCCACTTAATTACAGTGGGTTTCATTTTCACCACTGAAAAACAGGGATGATGCATGTTTCTGTCTCAGTGGAATGGTATTAACTTTGGTCTTGTGCTTTGAGACCATGGATGTGGCTGTCATTTGTAAGATAAAACATAGGTAATGTCGGGGTTGCATTAATAGAAATCTAACCGTTACCTTAAGTAATGTATGCTAGAGGCTAACAAATAGTGGCAGCTATTTGTCAGCGCACAAATTTGCAAAAGCCTCTGTTAGGTGTCTTTATGGTCATAAATTGAAACAATGAGGATCCTGTTGGATCTGAGGAGAAAAAAACCGAAACACTCAGTTCACCCTGAGGACAACTGGGGGCTGGTTGTCCATCCTTGGAAGCTTTTTAGATTGCTTGGCGGGGGCTGGGCTCTGGGGATGGAGGGGACCCTGCCCTTAGCAGGGCTTTGGACTAGAGACTTCTGAGGTCCCTGAAAAGGTGTCTGTGAGTCTGTGGCAGACAGGAGTGGGAGGAAGAACATTTTAGGCACACTGTGCATCTAATTAGTGGCATTTTGGTTTGCTGACCACAGGCATTACTCTTTCTCTGATCAAGAAGTTTCTTTACATTAGCTACTACTCCAGGAAGCCTCATCATGGTAGTTTACACACTTGCTTTTCTGACTGTTGTTCAGGAAAAACAAGTAACACATGAGATGCAGTAAACTGACCTTCAGTGTTTACTCTCTGATATACCAGAAAAAAAAGGAAAAAAGTTTTCTTCATTTTTATTTTTTTCCCT
The DNA here is from genome assembly GCA_013399095.1 of Psophia crepitans. Lineage (NCBI taxonomy): Eukaryota > Metazoa > Chordata > Aves > Gruiformes > Psophiidae > Psophia > Psophia crepitans. The sequence continues at coordinate 143,791 of VWZZ01004606.1, read as the reverse complement.
CAAGGACTGAAAATGCAACTGGTAGTAGCTCAGCATGCTCAATGAAGAGGGGAAAGCAGCATACAGTATTTCAGTCTCCTACCTTTTTTTGATTGTGAAATAATAAGAAAAGTATTGGCAGTGAATGCAGATATTAAATAGTGCATAGAAGCAGAAGTTCTTCTCAGTGTAAAACTGAGAAACTTAAGTGCAGGGGAGTTCAAAAACTCTCCAAACCTGCACCAAACACATAGTGCTACTGAAGGCATCCTTGTAGGCATTCAGGTTTTCTTTGCTGCTGTTGAAGAACCACAGAGCTTGAAGTTGAAGAACTTCAAAAAAATGTTTGGAAATTTTAGCATGGAAATATAAATGGTATGGACAGTTGTCTGCCTGAAGGTTTGGCTATGCTCTGCAGAGATTTTCCTTTTTTTCCCTTGTTTATTTGTGTTTCAAACCTGCCTTTCCAGAGACCTCACCTGCATCAGCTCAACACCAGTATGCTGGAGCGGATTTCATTAGAGGCCTGCTTTGGGTTGGGTTCATTGAGGTGCAGAACTCGGATCACATTGTGAAAGGAGTTTGGTGTTTGGTGTTAGGAAGGTTATTATTTTTCCCAGCTATCACAAGGCAATGTTCTTTGCAAATTAGTGGATAGATGGAGGTTTCTTTTAAAGTGGACTTTATCTGTCATCAAGAGACGTATGTGTGAACCAAACACATTTTTGCAGTCTGTCTTGTGTTGTTCCAAGTTTTTGCATTTGGAATTATTTATAAAGCAGCCTCAGCTACAAAAATATCCTCAAATACCAATAAACACAATACAAATGCTATTAAACATCGAAGGCAATGAAATGAATTTACCTACCGTGGGTGTTGTGCTACTTCTAGCATTCATAGGTAAAAAAAGTTTTCTAATGAAGACGCAGAGTTAGTACTACTGAAAGCACTACAGCAAAAAGAACTGTGGTCATTTTAGTAAAAAGGGCGAAGCAAGTTTCTTGTATTATAAAAACATTTTTAGCTTATTATAGATAACAATAAACCCTTTAGCATTTAAACTGCGTTACTGAGAAATGCCCATGAATGCGTATACATCAGGAAGCGAGTGTAGGGAACAAATATGATGCAAAAAATCATAGTACATATGACTTTGTATTGTTGCCTGTATTAATTTGGATATGGAAATGACAAAAGTTTGGACAACTTGCATAAAGTAAGGTTTTTATATTTATTCTCAGATAAATGATTTTTTGGGGAGTATGGGGGGTCATTTAGAAAGTATTTCATGAAAAGCAGCAGCAATCCTTCCCTCTCAGCAACTTTCAGTAACGTAAAAGACATCAAAAGCTCTGAGGCAGTAAGATACAGCCAGCCCTTTTCCAGATTCTGGGTTAATTAGTCTTTTACCAAGAGACAACTAGGTGAAACTTGTCGATGTTTATAATTCACTGTGTAAACTAGAAGCAGTAGGTATTAATATTTAGAAACCTTGTTTTTCTGCCAAGGACAAATTATTTTTATGTGAAAATAATGCCCCTTTTCTGAGACTGAAGGATTGCTTGTGGAAAAGTTCCTTATTTTCCCATTTGCCATTATTTAATTAGCCATATATAAAAGCAGCCTTTTAGTAACTTACTGCGAAGGAAGTGAAGAAAAGTAAACCCAAATGAACATTGCACAAAAATGTTGCAGGTTTTTTTCCTCTCTCTTTAGATCCCCTTAGATCTTAAAATACATGCTTTCCTACATGTTTAAAAATTCTTTGTGAATTTAGCTGTGAATCACTCTTTCTGTAAATTATTCAGGCTGCATAAATGAATGAGAGTAAAACCAAGCTGAACTCGCAATCTGTGCTGCACTCGAAGTGCACATAACTAGTTTATCTCACCAACGCAATCTGAACTTTAAGCGTGTAATCCATTTACGTATATATCAGTTACCCTGTAATAGTTAATTATCAAGTTATCCAGTTAGGGAAGCAATCGCATATGTTACTATTTTTCACAGCCATCAAGTATTTTAGCCCATCTTTTAGCAAAGGTTTGACCTAAAAGCTTATTTTCACTAATTACTAAAAAGAAATAAAATAAAATCAGATTCCTTGCCTATTTACAAAAATACAGACATGAGGAAATCAATGTTCATTTTCAGAAATGGAAGCAGATTTTTTTAATTTCTGAGCAATCGCAGCATTTATTCTGCCGGCGCTTCCTTCTGCGACAAGACGAGCCAAGGTCCTTGGCCTGCTCCTTGCAGTTTGCTTCTTCACTAGTATTTCATAAACTCCCTGAAATCTGTGCTCCAAAGCCAATCCTGTGCACCCTGCAGGATCTGGTGACTGTGAAACCCTAACTCTGCAAGGGTATGCAACATTTTATCCTGTAGTAAGATAAGAGCATTAATTGCACCATGTGAGGATTATGGACAACAAAAAGGTGCTCGTGTTGTATATAGATGTGTGAGGTGGTGCAAAAAACCCTGCCCTAGTAAAAAACAGGTAGCTGTCCCAAAGCCTCAGGAGTTAAAATTTTGTCTTGTAAGTGTAAAGGTTAAATAATCAATTTTACTTTTTTTTTTTTTTTTAAATGTTCCTCTAAGGTTCTTCCCCGGTGGGGATACTGAAGGGAAGGATTAGCTGTACACCACATGGTTTTGCAGACATTGTTGGAAATTGGGGAATAGTTTTACATACGCTGATTATCTTGAAAAGGGTCTCCCTGGGCCTGGAAGAAAGCCTGGGGAATTAAACACGGGGGTTTGTTTTGTTTTCTGCAGACAGGTACTAAGAGCTAATAATAGCTGTTAAAGTATCCTCTTCCTTCTCTTTCATTAAAAGAAGATTGAGGCCAGGCTGAGATCAGTTAACAGGAGACATTAGCAAATGAGTTGGTGCATAAGGTCCATGTAAAAAGGTTTTTGTGGCTGTGATGTCCTGCAGCAATTTCAGGATTGTATTGTGCAAAGGAAAGATATTCTAAAATGCAGATAAAGTTTCTTTGTACAAGGAACCCTTCAGTAATCTGTACCATGTACGTGGGCTGCTTTTCCGGTGTATTTTAGAATCAGTGCTGAAGCTTCTAAAGCTTTTTGTATTGAACGTAACAGCAGAGGAAGAGATCTGCTCTGCTAGCGTCTGTAATCCCCGAGTCTGTGTGTGGTAGGAGCGCTTGCTGGTTTGTGTATGAAGGGGAGTGAGGAAAATTCACGCTAAATTCTGCACTTCCCTTCCAGCCTGCTGACTCAGTTCTGCTGATCCTTATTAACTGGCCTCCAAAACCACAGAGTACTAAATACCTCCAGATTTCTCTAAACCACTGTACAGATTTAAGAAAACTAGGTGTTATCTTCCTGCGAAGTGCCATGAAACACATGGCGTAAATTCCGAGCATCTCCTTCGGAGCTGTCAGTAATTGTAAGTGGCCCTAAGGTTGCATCGGGTGATGGTTGTGCAAGCTGTGGGGTCTGCTCTGGACTGGTGCAGGGTGTTAGAGGAGCTCTGAAATTCTAAACTGAGAGGTAGGACCGGCACAGAGGGTGCTGCCCTAGAAGCAAAGGTCAAAAGTAATGGGGCTTCTTGCTGCCGGGTTGTGTTTCGGACAGAGAGATGAAGAAAAAGGGAATGTATTCAGGGTTTCTGCACGTAGAAGCGCCCAAATGCTTTTTTTGGTTCTTTGTTCGATGTACACAGAATTTACTACTTTTGTAAGTAAATAGATGGCATAAATAGCTACATAGTTTATGGCTTCTTTTTATCTTCTGCAAGTCTTTGCAAGGTCTCCAAAGAGGCAACTTCATAAGAAAGCAGCAGTAATTCTAAATCAGAAACCTATCTGTTTCTATTAATATTTCAGGGTAAAATGTATCTTGGAATCTGGCCTCTATTAACATTTGTGACATTGGTTTGTAAGGCATTTGTACAAATGAGGTTTTCCCCATGATCTAGCCTATTTTATTTTCTTTTAAGCCTTCCTAAAAACCCCCACCCAGCTCTTCCTGGTCACAGCTTATCTGAGGCTTATTTGATGCTGAAGGTGGTCTTAAAAGCTGAGGCATGCTTGCTTGTCTCGTGGTCTCCTGGGAGGTAAAGTTAAATGAGCTCTGAAACAGAGACACTCTATGGGAAATTTTCAACAGCAGGCATTAATTTTCTCTAGGCCATATGGATTTTTTCAAAAGAGTGAGAAAAAAATTTAGTGGCTGGAGGGAAATAAAATTGCTGTTAAAATGCTCTTTAGCAAACCTTCAGCAGCTACAGGGCCACTCTTGGTCCTTTCATGAGTCCTTGAGAGGGTTACCAGGGTGCCTTTCTCATGGAGAGGCACCATCTTATCAAGACTCTGTCTCTGTCTTTCCTGTTCCTAAGCATATTTGTTTCTCGTTATATTTAATCCCAGAATAGAGATTTCATTGTTACTTGGTGGATGTTGCTGACCCTGTCTCCTGAAAAGCACCTGCCCCCAAGTTCCTATCTGTGCCAGCTTATATGATTACATAAAACTATACCCAAGGGCTCATCCCAAGACAAGACAGTGACTCATTCTTTTCTCTTATAAATAGCATCCAGAAAACTGAATAGAGGAAGTAAACAATGAACATAAGTATTAGAAAATGCTCTCATTCTTCCAAGTTAATTTTAGAGTAAATTCAACGTTTGTCCATGGTTTAAAAAGATCTCCATCCTCACTATTAGCAGTGTTGTTATTGCTGCAACTATTTTTGACTTAGATTTACAAGTGTTATTTTTGGCCAAATGGAAAGATATACGTTGCAAGTGAATGGTGTCAGAGGATTGTTTCAAGATCCCTACACGAGTGTGCTGCATTTCTTTGCAAACACGAAGGATTTCGTAGCGAGTGTGGTTCTGGTTTCTTTTGAAGGGAATGGCAGTGCGGAATGGAGAGAGTGCCAAGCTGTTTGTACATCAGAGGTCATCAACCAATTCCCAATGCGTGTTAGGACCTAAAAAATAGTACGTACAGAGAGACGCTGGCAAAATAAGGGAGACTGTTGTTCCTGCAGACTTTCAGCTGGTCGCCAGACAAAGCAGAGGAGTCAACTTGAGAGTCTTGGTCAGCTCTCAGGGGATACATACATGTACAACTCCCCCAGGCTCACAGTGGCTTGCTTTTTTCCAGCCATGACAAGCTTTGTGTGTCCTGTTTTTGTTCTCATTTTACTTTGCTGTATACTGTTTTCGTCTGTTTTGATCACTGGTATATTATGTTGTGAAGACAGAAGTTTTGATTCCTCCCAAAGAGAACTTGTTATTCTCCTGAGGGGAAAAAAGTCAACTTTCATTCTTCACTATGACTATCTTTGATTTGTGAAACCGAGTGGTCCATAAAACAGCACTGTGGAAGAAAATTTGATGGGTTCCAGGTAATGAACAGCGAAGGTATGAGCAAGTTAACTGGCAATAGGCAATATAAATCATGCAGTCAAAACAGCCAAAGTTTTTGGTGGAGCCAGTAAGGCAGCATATTATCACTGGGCAAGGTTGATTGCTCTTGCAAGGGAAAGAAAACACTTCTTTCCTTTTTTTTTTTGTACAGAGTAAAAGTTAGCTACCTGTAATGACAGCAACTGTCGCATAGGTACTTACCCGTGTGTGCAAGAAGGAAGTGAACTCATGGTGCCTCTACCGCAAAGGTAATTCCCAGGGGACAGAAGAAAAGACCTGCCTTTGTCATGTCATTTTCCAGAGTGGGAACGTAGCGCTTCATTAAAAAAAAAAAAATAATTGTCATAATGAAGTTCAACAGCTTAAAATAACACATGATGTAATAAAGTAAGTTCCACTATAGTCAAGTTACATGTAGGTCTTTGGTGAAGTGTACTACTTCAGTGCTTATTGTCCTGAAAACTCGCTTCCCGATTGAAATGGTTCGTTACTCACTGTAACCTAGAAGTGAATTTGGGAGGAGAGATTGGTAGTTGTTTTTTTCTGCATTACCAAAATAGTTTGTTTCCCCAGTATAAATAATTGTCCCTAGGCATAACCAGTTGAACTCTAACACAGTGCTTTGCAAAGAAAAGGCTCCTATATTGCTTACTGTTGTGAGAGTTTTTCATGTTTTTAAAGAAGTTTTTCTTCCCTCTCCCTTGCAAGAAATGTGTGGATATTTAGAAATGAGGGGTTCTGTTATGAATGGATGTATGTTCATACTTCCTTTATATAGTCATGATTACTTATTTGTATCAAGTTATACTCAGGAGGACCTTCACTTCCTAATTGTATTCTGATTTAAAATTAATAATGTTTTGTTGCCCTGAATATGAATGTTGGATATCCAACTTGTATAAATCATAAAATGAAGTGCTGTTCTCTCTTGAAAATAATTATTAGATATAGATCACAGAATGATCTCAGATGAGGAAAATTCACTTGGATGCTAATGCTTCTGTGTGACAATTAAATGTGCCTCTATGATTCAGAAAGGTAGATGTGACGTTTTAGCCAGAAGGGTGCAAGGTAAGAAATGGGATTTAAGACCTCAGCTCTACATCAAAGTTATTTTTTTCTGAATGTATAACAACGGAGTATTTATTTCCAGGTAATTATAATTCAGTACAATGCAAACAAAATCTCAATTTTTCTTCATTAATGAGCTGCTGTCTCATTATATGAAGATTGGTAACAATCTGATATTCAAGATCAGTTATAATTATCAGCAAGGATGAAAAATAGTTCAAGTGTTTCACATTTTGAGTTTATTGAATATGATTTGTCATTATTCTTAATCTGCTATCTGACACAACATGTAATAGATGAGCAGAGCAGCAGAGAAATTTGCAGGATCATTTGTATTCTTTTGTAGCTGAGCTGGTTTTACTATTCCGTATTTGATGTTGACCTGCTAATGTCATGGCCATTATACATACAACCAAGTCTAGCGAGTACATTATTTAGATAAATTCCTCTGTTTTGAACTGCATATTGAGGGCATTAAAATGATTACCATTGTGCCCTGGGCTAACTCCGTTCCCGGATTATTACCTGATTTACCTGGGGCATATACTCACACTGATTGAGCAGGAGGTACTAGGGGCCGTATGCCTTCCCAGCAGCCTGGTCTTCCTTAGGAGAAGAAGGATCCTTCGGAGATAAAATCCCCGATTTCTGCAAGAGCAGTTTTCAGCCTTGATTCACCTTGTGCTCGGAGTATGGCCTGGCGGTGGCTTGACCCTGGCTGGAGTCCAGGTGCCCACCAAAGCCGCTCTATCACTCCGCCTCCTTAACTAGACAGGGGAGAAAAGGCGTAACAAACGGCTCGAAGGTCGAGATAAGGACAGGGAAAGGCTGTTCACTAATTACCATCTTGGGCAAACCAGACCGGACTTAGAGAGGAATTCATCTCATTTATGACCAAGCAAACACAGAACAGAGCAGTGAGAAATAAAACCAAATCTTAAAACACCTCCCCCCACCCCTCCCTTCTTAACGTCACTCCCCATCTCTCCCTGTTTCCCCCCAGCAGCACAGGGTGATGGGGATGGGGGTTACGGTCAGTTGATCACATATTGTTTTGGCTGCTTGTTTTTCCTCAGGGGGAAGACGCTTCCCCTGCACCAACGTGGGGTCCCTCTCACAGCAGACAATCCTCCATGAACTGCTGCAACGTGAGCCCTTCCCATGGGCTACAGTCCTTCACAAACTGCTCCCATAGGTCTCTCCCATGGGGCGCAGACCTTCAGGAGCAGACTGCTCCAGTGTGGGTCNACCATGGTCTTCACCAGAGACTGCAGGGGAATCTTTGCTCTGGTGCCTGGAGCACCTCCTCTCCCTCCTTATTCATTGACCTTGTTGTCTGGGGAGTTTCTTACATCTCACTCCTCACTCTGGCTACAAAAGCTCCCGTGCTTGGGTTTTTTCCTTCTTAAATGTGTTATTGCAGAGACGTTACCACTGTTGTTGATTGGCTCGACCTTGGTCAGTGGCAGATCCATCTTGGAGCTTGCTGACATTGGTTCTGTCAGACACAGGGAAAACTTCCAGCAGTTTTTGTAGAAGTTGCCACCCCTGAGCCCACTTCCCGCCCCTCCCCCCGCTACCAAAACCTTGCCACGCAAACCCAAAACAGGCCTACTCATGGGTTATTCCTTACTCTCCCCATTAACTTTTTTATTTGGAGAGAAAGGAGGTGGGACAGGAGGCGTCACAAATCAGCTGCATGCTTGAACCCAGCGTGACTTTATTTTGTGCTGTTCAAGTGGCACGATCAGATCTTGGCGTAGTAAAGGATAGACCTAGGATCGTTCACATTGGGGTTGTCTGTCTTTTTACTTTTTCTTCTTTTTTGTTTCCTGGATGTTTTTCCACACATGGTTGTAAATGATCTTCTGAAGTATTCTGCTGCTGATAGCAGGTAGCTACTGGTGAGCGCTGGGGATGGAGCAGAGATGGGTCAGAGCTCAGCGGTCCCTCTGGTTTCTTCCTGAAAGAACAGTTTCCATTTCTGAGAGCTGCAGAGCAGCTGCCTAGTAATTACTTTGTGTGCTCATAGGGCATTACCCTGACCTTTGTTTTCAGAGAGAACGTTTTCAGCAAGCTTTCCTATCTGGATCCCATCTGATCCAGTCTGGGTCAGTAGAAGGGAGTGAAGTGTCGTGCTGATTCTAGGAGTAAATCCAAGTCTCCTACCCAGCAGTCACAACTGGAGAGGATGAGCTCTCTGTAATTGTTTCTGTGGTGTCAAAACACCTGGAATCTGTGCTGACAAAAAGAATGTGGGATCCTTGACCTCCCTCAGATAGATACGGGACTGATTCCACAAGCCAGCACACTTGTGATGCGAGTTTAGCCTCTGTAGATACATCTGCCCAGTAGATGTGAATCACAAAGCGATGGAAGTGCACTGGGAATGAAATGCACGTGAACAGTATGCTCTGAAGGATAGTGTGTATTTGTCTCTCAGTGGAAAAATGTAGATGTCAAAAAGCTAACGGATGGCTGTCAGGTTTGGAAATGCGGTAAAGTTTGGAAAAGCTGATTATTGCGGGATAGTGTTTGGCAAGTAGGGTACCTGTGGAGGTATGAGGAGAGAAATGACAGCAGGGTAGAAGTGGATTCCACTGAATTCAGGATGTGACTACTGAGACCTCAGCAGCTGAAAGAAATGCTCCAAGAGCCATCAGAGAAGTCAGTGGGTGGGAGAACACAACAAAAGGAGGTTGGGACAGCCAAGAGAATGGCAGACAGGAGGACAGGACAAGAAAGAGAAGCAGGTCATCCAAGTATATGAGGAGGAGATGGCACAGCAGAGAAAGGAGAGTTTCCAAGAGAGTAGAGGTGTGCTCAAGACAGAAGGAGGAAAAGAGTGAGGGGTAGGAACTGGTGGGGAGACACAGAGGAAATAGTAAGGAGCTTGAAAGCTGGGGAATGGCAAGAAAGGAGGAACAGAGATGCGTTCTGATACTTGGAACTAGTTGAAGGTTTGGTTCCTTCCTTCCTTTTGTTGTTTCATCTAAGAGGACCTAAAAAGGTTTTTCTGAACAGTTAGTCTCTCTTAGCACCACTTCTGTAAGGGTTGCAGAGATCGAGGTTTCAGTCAGAAAACCACCAAGGCATAAGGAGAACCTGCCTTCCTCTTAGTCCTTTGTGAGGGTCAACACCTGGAGACAAAATTTTCTTAACTGTAGAAGCAGTTGTTCCTAACAGTAATTGGAGTCCGTCAGACCAGCAGTGTTTACTGCTGTTCTTTTTTCTCTGGAGGTGTTTCATCCAGCTCTGGAATACTTCATCTTAACAATTAGGAATGAGGTAGAGAGCAACACCTGGAGATGGAAAAGGACCAAGGGAGTTACCTGCAAAAGATTTAGAGCTAGAATGTGAATCATTTTGGTCTTTTCTGTGTAATGCTTAAAAAACCCCCTCAGGTCCATCTGAAATAAGATAAAATATTTCTTTTAAAACCTGAGTCAACATAAAATTGAATTTGGGGAATACTTAAAGGTATTCTTAATCCACCTTTGTTCTTTTCAATATACTTTAAATATGTTTCCATTAACTTTCACAATACTGCATAATGTTCCTGCTTCTAAGAGCTACTTGACCCTTGCTCAAAGTCTATCACATAATATGCATTAACATAGAAATGATTCTAAGAGGAGAAGTTGAAGACATTGAGTGGTTATAATCTTCCTTCCTCAACTGGATAAGAAGTGTAAAGAAAAATATTTTATTGTATGCTTTTTCTACTGCATGATATATAACCAAAGAATCAGGAATTTTTAACAGTAACTAAATACCAGCCATGCAGAGGATTTTCAGAAGCAGATACTGCCACCTTTAGAAAAGAATCAGAAAACCTGGAAACTGAGTGCTCTGTGATTCGCCATGGGTACTGTGGAGACGCCAGAACGCCTGCATCCTTTCTGCTCCTCTTAGCTCAAGTCAATCCGCTCCAGCCACGCGTGCAATAAGCTCATTGGCAGTAGAAAGGTAATTATTTCCTCCCCTCTCACTTACTGTACATGCCTCAGCGTTACAAAAAATGACAGTGCTGCCACTGTGCTGAACTGATGGCAAAGTCTCCTTTTTTTCTTTAGTTCTCTGGAGTCTAATATTAGTAGAGACTCCGAATTGCGGAACTGTGAACTCCTGGTTATATTTTAAGACTCTCATCCTAAATATTCATCCTTACTCAGAGTATAAAAAGTAAATCAAAATGCTTATGATCCAGACGTGGAACCAAAAGAGCAGCCACAGAGTCATGCCAGTTGGTGCTTTTTTGAAAGGCTGATAAACATGCAGTGAAACTCCCCCTTGATCCAGCATGCCGAAGAATAGGGTTTGGAGCAAAGTGGGTAATTCTTCTCTCCTGCCGGTTCCCTGGCGGATGTGTTTGATCGGCTGTTGGCAGTTTGTGTGTGTGCACATTGGAGCTGGGCAAAGGAGCACTTCTTTGCCGTCATCTTTTTCTTGGAAGCTCTCCATGATAATTTAAGTCTTCTCTGTCTCCTGAGGGAGAAACAGACTGGGAGAGGGGAAGGAACCGAAGTAGATGAAGAAGCGGAGAAGGTGCAGACAAAGTCTAAAGGAGAGAGCTCAGGCTTCTGTTCAATGAATACACCTGCCAAGTGGTGCCCACGGACTTTGGGAACAAGCCTTCGTCTAGAGGCATCACGGAACCAGGAGGGCCTGAATTCCTCTGAATTTAGGGAAAATCTTCGTTTTGTGGAGAACAACAAAAGAATGATCTGTCTTTTCTGTGTCTGATCGTTTTTCACAGAGTTTCAAAACCTTCTATTCACAGTAACAGTGCTCAGCATTCCTTGGAGAGCAGTTGCATGAGGACAACGGAAAAGCAGAGGGGAGGGATTTGTGGTTGCGGGTTTGTTACTGACAACAAGTAAGCGCATGATCGTTGCGTTAATCAGGGTAAACATGGATGGCATTGGTAGTAGGTGGTCTGGGAACTAATTCACAGTCGGAGATTGGTGGTCTTAGTTCATCTCTTCTGATATTTTTGGTGCAGATAGTAATAATGATAGTAGTAATAGTAGTAATCTTTTTTTCTCTAAAAAGATGATTTAGGAAGAAACAAAATGGTCTTCTCTAACAGTAGGGTTTAGGACCTGGGGGACTGTAAGGATTTCCTTCTCTAATCTGTGGGAATTAGCCCTGACTGACAAGGAACTAGCATGCAGCTGACTTACAGCCTTCAGTTAACTTGCAGGTATAGGATATATAGAACCACAGGAATAAAGCGGTTCTCGTTTGAAGTGGAATTCATATGACGAACCAACCAGAAGTGTCAATGCCGGAGCGGAGGTTGCCATTGTGTCCTGGGGGAAAATCAATGCAGGTTGGATAGCAAAAAGTACTTGTTTGTTTGTTTGTTTTTGATAAATCTTTGGTATGTAGCAACTACTGATCAGGGCTGTGTGGTGAACTGTGAAAACAAGAATATAAACCATTGTGTAGTAGCTTACTAATGGATATTGTATTGTATAATCCTGTGTGTATAGTATGCTACGTTGTAGTGCTGTAGTGATGTTCAAGCAGGGCTTTAAAGCAGCGTCTCCAAAGGGAGTCTTTCACCTTTCAAAAAAATTAATTGTTGAATGATAAAACATTAAAGAACAACCATTTGAAGAATAAATTTTCAGGTAGTGAACAGGAGATAATCAACTATCTGCCTTGAGGATGGCAGTTGGAAACGGTGAGCAGAGTATGGGAGAAGGTACCAGAGAGAGAATGAAATATGCCCAAAACTCCTTGTGCAATTTTTGGTTTATTGCTGGAGTAGTTAGGGAAATCTCCCAGACAGGCTTACAGCTTTTAAAAAATTGCTAGTTGACGAGGTGTTACATCTCTCGTAAGAACTGATACTTGGATATAAAATACCACTTTCCTACAGAGGGCATTTCATTTTCTGTGTTGCATTTCTCTGTCCTTTTATTGCTGAATGATGAGCAAATCATTTAAGTGTTTTTTGTTTGTCTCCCTGCTGCCTACTGTCAGCTCACCTAGTGAGAAGGAAGCAGAATGCAACACCAACAAAGCTGGGTTCAGGTGGGACAGAAATAAAATGGTCTTTACCTGTAGCTCAGCCGCTTACCTCCTCATTGCCAAAGTCCTGAGTGGAAGCTAGGCCATCATCGTGTGATTGGTTGTGAAGCTGTTGGTTTCACGCTTTGGTGAATAGTTGTTCACAGAAGAAAACTGTATTCAAAGCTGATTATTTTTTACCTACTTGTTGGCAGTAACTGAAGGGCATCTGAACTGCAGGGATGTTTCTAGGACAAGACCATGGCATTTGGATGTTAGAGCAGGTTGTCACGGCTGTGTTAGCAAGGAGAGCTCTTCAGGTGCAGCCATTACCTTCAGAGAAAAAAATAGAAAACTATAATTCCTATTTATTGTTGGACAGTGACTTCAGGAGTTTGGCACTGTCTTGTGCTTGAAGTACTTGGATCTTGTCTGATGTTAAAACTTGGGTAGGCTTAAAGTGGTCAGAAGGAGTGTTTCTGAGCTCTGAGAGCTGCTAAACTCTTACATCACCAAGTAAAACATACACATCTACTAAGCACTTTTAAATACATATATGTGTATATATAACTCTGTGCATGTTTTATATATTTGTATTTATATATACACATTTGTGTGTATTTGCTACATTGCTCTGTCCCTTTCAAATATTAAGTGAATTTTAACAACCTTCTACATCTTGTGGGGTCCCTGGATCCTAACCTAAATCGGGCGTGAGATAGCGATGCTCACGAGGACTTGCTGGCCCTAAAAGCTAATAGCTCTGCTAGGGTGGCAGCGCGCCTGATTTCACAAACCTTGGACCCGAGTGGCTGCAGTTAGCCTCAGCGCCCTGCCACGCTGCCCCAGGCAGCCTGCTCAGCCCTGGTCTATTTGCTACGCTACGCTGTGCACTGTAAACATGACACCAGATGCCACAAGATGATGACCCTGGACAGGAGGAGAATACCAGGGCGGCATCCTCTTCATCAGGGCTGATGAAAGGTGAGCTTTGTGCCCACCCACTGCATTGCTGCTTTGGGGATACATTTTTATCCTCTTTCTTCTAAGAGTTAAGCAGAGCTCACATTTTCTGTTTAAAACATGCCAGCAGAAGGGGATTCTGTCCCAGGACTTTCTCTGCATTTTACATTAAACAGCCTGATCACCAGGCTACGGAGGAGTTATCTCTTAATCTGGCTTTGCAGCCCAGTAAAACCTGCTTTGCTGGCAGGGATTCAGCAGCGGAGGTGAGAAGTGCCTGCCAGAATTGTTGCTATCCTGGTGCTTAGAGCATTTTCCTGCAAAACAGAAGTGGTATCTTCTTGTTTTCATCTGGTCCTGAAGAGCTTGAGTTTGGTTTCGTTTCCTATGTGGAGAATGATAGGCACCTCCATCCCTTCTCAGGCAAAGGTTTTGTAGAGAGTTGTAGTAGTAACTTTGTGAGGGGCGTGGGAGTTAGGTCATGGGAGGTGATGTATAAGGAAGCCTGTACAACCGAGCCCTTAGTCACTGGATTTCACTTGACTTAAGGTGGGAAATGCTGTGTTTCTTAGCCTTGGTGGGACTCAGACAGGTCTGAGTCTGCATAGAGATGGAGCTCCAGACAGCTGGCAAGTGGGAAGGCTAAAATGCAGCATAGAGTTATTACTGTGTGAAAGAGGAGCATTTCAAGTCTACGATTTGATTTAGGCTTTGAAAACCCCACATATTTCTTTGAAATCTTGTTTCAGTTCAGGACTGCTGGGCTGGCCACGTTCTGCTACGTTGCACTCGGGGCTTTCCCTTCCATTCTGCCGCAGCAAGCCTTACAGCGGAGCTGAAGGTCTCACCTGTACCGGGCTGTGAGCACGTACGTTGGCCGGGTCCTAGCCTGTGCAAAGGCCCCACGTGTTTTCACAGAGTCATTGTCCTGATAGTTTTCTGCGAGTACTTTGAGGACCTGCGGCAATAGGGCTCCTGCCACATGAAGCACAATTTCCTGGACAGGACAAGGTGGGACTGGGCCCAAAATGTTGCATTTGCAGTAAGAATCACAGGTTGCACATGTCATTAGCTGTGCTGTACATTAGATGAGAAGTTACTGTGCTGGTTCCATCTACTTAAACCTCCCGGTTCTTTAAATAGGTGTCCTTGGCCAGCTTTTCTCACTCCGTTAATCCTAGCACAGATGAACCAGCATGAATATAAATGTTTATGGCAGTCTTCACAGCTGCATATGGAATATATCTGACTGTTTGCATATAGTCACTGCTATGGGTTTGTAATTTGATGCTCTGTAAAAAGTCTTAGATTATCTTTCTGAAAGGAACTGTGTAAATGCAGATATAATTAGCTTTATGATTTATTTTTTTGGGAAACATATCTTTTAATAAAGCACTGGAGCACAGAATAGCCATTTCCTGTGATTTTCATTCACATAATATTTATAGTGCTACAGAACAAATGGGCCATTGAAAAGGGAGAAAAATTAATACTGTGAATGAACTTGCCTTGAGAGGAGTTTGTGATAAAATTATGAATCTAACAAACTTCAGTAAACCAATTACTGCTCCTCCTGGATTTGTGAATATGAAAGCTCAATGGGATTTGATGTAATCCCTCCCTGTGAACAGATGGGCAGTTTGCAGGTCTCTGCAGAACACGTTCCAGCCTTCCCAGTTCCTTCCACAGTCGGCCGTGACTGTTTCTTTATGCCTTGCCTCTTGGTGACAAAAATGCTGAAAAAGGCACGAGCAGAATCAGTTAAGCTGTTTGCGACATGCCTCTGCAAATTGTGGTTTGTTTGGGGGTTTTTCTACCATCTAGTGCTTTCAATCTCTTCATACAGAAGGAGGATGTTCTTTTTCGAATGCCTAGTGGCACGTTATAATGGGCCTACTGGTATTACTGTGGTTAGGAGGTGGCCAGTATTTTATTATAAAGCCCTGTTTGCAGGCAATTGTGCAATAGCAAAGCCTTTTACTCCAAGTTCAAACCAACTAGATTGGAATTACAAGAACTAAGCCCAGGAACAATTTTTAATTCTCCTCCCTCCCTGCAATCAGTTCGATCAGAGTTATTGTGTTGCCATCTGCATTTTCTGCCTTCCAGAGCAGCAAACTTTCTGCTTTTCAGGAAGATAGTAAAAATGTTGCATCAGGTCGTAGATAAAATGATTCTGTATTTTGTCTTGTGTAATTCCAACAGCCTCCTTATGCCGCTTACATTGCAAAACATATGGACATCTGTACCGTGGAACGCTGCAGGTAGTTTCATTTGCCTTGGCTAAATGACGCAGTCTTAAAATCATGAATATTTTAAACTGTTTTGTACAGTTTTGGTCTTGCTTTTAACTGGAAATACATATATTGGTAACTTGAAGACTTGATCCACATTTGTTTCCTAAGGAGTAGTACTGTTTCTCAACTGTATTTAGCAACTACTCAGTAATGAAAGAAATTGCCACCTGTTTATGTGGGTGTGTAACTTACTTGGAGGCAAGACTAGGAATGATAGAAAATTTACGCTGGAAGGAACTGCAGGAGGTCTGTGGTCCACCCCCCTGCTCCGAGCAGGCCAGCTCTGGGGTCAGCCCAGGCTCCTGAGGGCTTTGTCCAGTTGGGTCCTGAGAACCTCTGAGGATGGAGACTGCACAGCCTCAATGGCAGCGTGCTGCACCGCTCGCCTCTCCTTCAGGGAGAATTTATTTCTCACATCTAGTCTAAACCTCTCGTTTCAGCTCCTGCCACTTCTTGAGCCCCATCATTCAACTGGTTTTTTAGTTCACCTGTTTTTAAATTGTTCGCCTATTTAGACTGTGCCATCCTTACTTGGATATAAAAGTGCCGTGGAAGACAGCGCTGAAAGTCTTGAGAAAGTCAAAGGAAGTGACAGCTGCTGTACACCCATCCACTTTTTATCACTTCATTATTTCTGTCATTTTACCACAGTCAGGTTGGTCAGGCATGATTTAGCTTTGGTAAATCCAGGCTGACTGATCCCAATCACCTTCTTCTCCTTTGTACACCCAGAAATGTGTTACGGGAGGACTCGCTTCATAATTTCCAATGATCTTCATGTCATATAAGGAGTTTAAAATAGCTGGGAGATGGAAAGTAACTTTTTACAAGTATATCTTTTAAAAGAACAACCTCTTGTATCCACGTATAACTGAACTTAGCGCAGAGCCAGGCAGCAGCTCCGCACTAAGTCAGAATATCCATCTGTCTTGGGCAGCAGTGGGTTGAACTTGTGTCCTTAGGACAGGTACACCCTCCTGGAAATTGGTAGGTGGGGATAAGGACAGTGAAGAACAACAAGGGGACCTTGGTTCCTACTTTTTATAAAATCTATTTCCCAGACACCTTATCCCTGAGTGCAGAAAAATACACCTCTGAGTTGGGCAATACTGTATTTTTCTCTCCTATGTGCTGCACTGTAACTGTGTAAATACATTTCAAGAAGACTTTGGCATGCTCAGCAATTGATTGCTGGGAAAATCCTCTGCGAAATGATGACCCTGGATATGTTTTGAACATATTTAGTGAGATACAGGATCCTCACAGAAGGTAAAGAAATTAATGAGCACCTTTCAAGTCAATCATCATTATTTTTGTCAGACTTTCACGCTTCCGAAATAACTTCCGTATGCGAAGCACTCAAGTATTGTAGACCAGGAGGTGAATTAGTTCCTTTTGATAATGTTCTGAGAAAATTTGAAACTAACAACAATAACATTCTTGTAGCATATTAAATATTTAATAGACATGTCTGCGCTGAAGCAAGAAGTCTCTTCTCTCACTCTGCGGCAGTTTCTCTCGGGTAGTCCTTTCTGCCTGTCGGAGTTCTTCTGTTGCTGGGGAAAGCAAAATTCTGGCTTAAAGGTCCTGTACTGTGATTTAATGGGAGCTCAGCTTAGTGTTTTGAGAACATGTGAACATTGAATATTGTCATGGAAGTATATGTTTGTGGCTTATGCTGTGGACAGGTGTATCTCACAGGAAAGCTAAAGCTTACCAATAGTAGAACAAATTAAATGCACAGACCTATACCAGGGAAGAGTAATTACCCTGGGGTTTGCTATCTATATTTTTTCCCAGTTGTATTTTTTTTTTCAAGTTTCTAGTGTTCAGGTATCAATAATATTCTTGGTCTCATAAGACAATGTTCATCTAGTCTCAATTATGATTTTGTGAGTTTCTTTTGAAAGAAATGAAGATTTAATGTCTTATTGGTGAGTAGGGCCTGTGTATGAGAACCAGTAGCCTTAGACAGGTTTGCAAGAGAATTCGGTGTATTTTTTCAGAAAGGCTGATGAGCAGTTTTAGTGCCAGCACAGATTTTCAAGTAACTGATGTGTTACGGTATTATTTCATAGAGGTTACTTCACTGTATAAAACTTTTGTTGTGAGCTCCTACTTAGTATTGCTCTCTGCCCTGACAAAAAATACTATTTTGAAACAATGGCACCTTTTTGTAATAGAGACAACAATACGGTAGGAAATGGGCCCAGAACCTCTGAAGTTACTTCGCTTCGGTCACAAAAGCTTTTGAGAAGCAATCCACCAGCTTTTGTTTTGTGACCAGTCACATTGAACTGATGCCATCCCTCACCAAGGAGGTCCGAAACACCGTCTGCATTTTCTGCATTTCGCAGCAAGTTCTATAATGACACTTTTCTTGCTTGTGCTGGAACTTGCAGCCATAGAGTTTACTGTTTAAAGCTAAGCCTAAATTCAGGCAGGCTTACTTGGCTCCTTAGGGATGCAGGCTCTGGAGAGGGTCGATGCTCAATGTGAAATCCCACCTGTTCTTATTAATCATTCAACTTTTACTAAACTTGATTAGATCCCTGCGCAGTCTCACATGATTTGCATTGTGAGCCTGTGCAGGTGCTTTTACAAACGGGAGTTTCAATGGATACTGCTTACATTTAATGAAGATAAACAAAAGACTGAGCTATTTTTCGAAACGTGGTGCTGTGTTCCGTTTTACCCCCCTGCATTGGGCATCTTTATTTCGGTAAGGTAGACTTCAGTAGCAGCATTGCTGTGTCGAGAAGGGCTGGAGGGAGATTCCTCCAGTGCTGTCAGATGATCTCATGAACAAGCGTTGTTCCTCGTCACTGAGGAGGCAGAAGAGCCACCGCAGAGCTGCTGGGCAGGGAGCAGGGAAGCACCTCGCACTGGTTAATCTGCCGGGGGAAGCGGATCCGGATCCGCCCGGGGGGACCCCGCACTCGCTCCCCCGCCTGCCCGGGCTCTGCTCCGCAGCGACTCGCTCCGGTGCCGGGAGCCGGTGTGGCGGGCTGCGGGCAGAGCCGCAGGCAGAGCTGCGGGCAGAGCCCCGCCGGAGCCCGCGGCCGGCCGTCTCGGAGTGCTGAGGCAGTTGGGATGCAGAGCAGAAGGTGGAGGATGATCGTGTGCCCCGTGGTCTGACATGCGAAGGTATTTTTCTTGTCGATGCTATTCCTTCGGTTATTTCTGTGCCTGATCCCCGCGGTGCGTGGGAATCGCTGTTGCTCTGTGTTTTATCAGGATTCTTTCGGATGTGGAGAGTGGCCGAGCAGTTGTGGTGTTACTCTGTGTGTAGACCTGGGGGGGAACTCGCTGCGTAAGCCAAAGCAGCAAACTTTGAGCTGCAAACTCAGGCTGGGTTTTCTTCTTGGCTTATCTTCACCTGAGAATTAAGTCAAGAGTAAAATTACCCCCAGAACTAATAGTTTATTCAGCTGTTTAGAAATCTGTCACGCTGCACTCCTCCTTAGAGTGGGGAAAGTCAGTAAAAACCCACTTTCTTTAGTTTTCCTAGGTGAGACAGAAGCCCGTGTCTGTCCCTTCAGCGTGGTTTCCCTGCAGAGAAATAGCAAAGATCTTAACGGTGGCTTTTCAACTATTTTTCCTGGAAATGGTTTGTTGCAAAGTGTAGCTTCCACAACTGCTCTCCGCTTCCTCAGAGGAATTTATTTTCAGAGAAGAGCTGGGAACAGCCTAACATGCCAAGCAACATTTGGGCTAATTTTTTGCAGGTTTTAGAGTTGAGGCTTAGTAGACTTAGGGGCTTGTACATGGCTAATTGTTGATGTACCTCTAAACTCGGTGCAGTAGTAACTGTTCTGTTAATTCTTTGTGTTATCCTCTCTTCTTGTTCATCCTCTTTCTCATGCCATGGTTAACCTTAGTTTTAGAAAAAGTCAACCTTTTTTAGTCATACCTTGAATATCCTTCATATTGAAGTGTTCTTACTACATAGCAAATTTTTTTATTGATTTTGTGTGTTTGTTGGTATTATTTTAGTAATTATTGTTCTTGGATTTCTGCATTTTTCTTTCTCAGTGTTCATTGCAATATTACTATTAATCTA
Source organism: Psophia crepitans (assembly GCA_013399095.1). Lineage (NCBI taxonomy): Eukaryota > Metazoa > Chordata > Aves > Gruiformes > Psophiidae > Psophia > Psophia crepitans. The sequence continues at coordinate 123,993 of VWZZ01004606.1, read as the reverse complement.
AAGACACTCCTTCAGGTAAAAAAACCTGATAAATATTGTTATTGCATTCCATTTAATATGGAGAATTATAAACAACTTTCTTGCACTTTAGATGTCATTTGAAGACAAAATGGACGTGTGCAAGGCTGTATGTGTGTTTATTTACAAGGAGGAAGGCTATATTTGCAGGGCTATATTGTTTCAAGAGGATAACAGGTCCCTGGGTAAGGTTAACTCTAGGTGCGCATTTCATTACTACTTATAAAGTCAGCTGATCGGCGGAGCTGGTAAGCTAATAGTATAGGCGTTATAGTAAATAATTAATTATTTTAATAGATTATGGACTTTTACAGGACTGAGTCTTGCTATAGAGAGTTTGGGGCTTCGTGTATGAATTCTCAGTTACTCTTATCTGAATGGAACTATTGCTTTTGGTTTTCTTTTCCTGGGGGAGGCAGGAGAATGGTTAGCAAGAGGTTATTTGATGCATTTTATCTGTTGGTGTTAGTACTCGGGTTTCAGGAACATAATCCACATGGCTTTGCAGTTACAACCCTATGAAATAAGAGTGCAATTTAATGAGAGAACTGCTCTGCGTAACGATGAAGTGCTCTTCTCTCAGCTCTTGTACTGAGAGCTGCTGAAGCAAGAAAGTTAGCCCCAGTTGCCGTGTTTCACGCCTTATCCTTGGAGAGTGAATATGCAGACTGTAAAGAAGTTTGGGGCTCAATGTCTTCTTTATGGTTTTCTACTCGTGCTAAATCACTGGTTGGAATAATTGTATTGTCACCTTGTGTCATATTTGCTCAGGTGTAATAGCTTTGCCAGAAAGGCAGTCGCCTGTAAAATTGTGGTGCAAAGTTTTTAATGTTCTTTGGAAAGGTGGGGAGGGTTGTCAGCAGAGGCCTTTTTCTTTTCATTTTTTCATTTAAAAAAACCTAAACACCTCTCTGGTTTTGTTTCCCCTTTTGTTTTCTTTTTTTGTGTGAGCTTGCTGATTTACTGGTGTATGGGATTCTCTGATGATAACATATTTTTTAGGATTCGTAGACAGGTCTTTATGCTGTAGAAACACTTGCACACAACTACTTGCAAATAACATGTATGAGATTTAAGCTATTAAGATTAAAAATAAAATTCAGTGGCCATGCTGGATTCTGGTCTTTACTTACTGTGCAGCTAAATTGTTGTAAGAGTTAAAGGTATAAAGGGGGAACTGATTTCTTGTGTGCTGCAGGCTTTGGTTTGAGATGTCCAGTTTTAAACTTAATTTTTGCTTTTTAAATGGTGTGTTTTAGTAATTTTTTGTCTATGAATGTCCATTATCCACAAGCACCTATCCTCAAAAAGAAAAGGGAGAAAAAACCCAAATTTTCACAAAGCGTGGACTTGAGAAAGGTATTTCTGTAGCTGAATATTGATATTGAACTGCCAGGGCTGAGATGGGGTAACGCTGACATGTGTAGCCATTTTTGGCACCACTGGCTCTAAGTTCATGGCGTTAAAAATTTATTAAGAGCTTCAGCTTGGAAAAGACCATCTGTATCTCCAACTGTGGCTCTTGCTACTCCAGCCTTAATCCCATCCCATCCCATCCCATTGCTGGCGTACTTACTGAGGGCCTTCTGAAAACAAGAGTATGGCTGGGTTTTTTGTTCTGTCCCTGGTGCTCCCTTGGAAATCTGGATCCTGACACTCGATCCTTCTCCTAATCTCCAGAGTAAATACTTTTCTGCTTTTCCCAGTGTCCTTGCACAGCATACGAGGAAACTTCTTGTACTCTCTGAGTACGTGACCGTGAGTTGTGCCATATTGAATTTTGTCCTGTTTCTATTACTTCAGTTCTTCAGAGCATCTAGTTATTTTTGTGTAATATCTATATTCTCTCTTCCGCTATCTGTATCTCTGCTGTATTATGTTTTATCAACCCATTCCTAATACTAGCGGTGAAGTTACTGGTTGAAATGTTTAATAAGATCAGTTCCAAGGCTGATTTTTAAGACCCTTTAATAACCACTTAAGTTTTCAGGTCTTCTGCTGTTGTCTCCCCTTGAAGCAGATGCTAACCTACCTCTAAATTCCTCTGCTAGTTGCAGCTTAACTAACAGTTTACCATGTGACACTGCTGAATACTCTGCTAAAATCCAGATTAATGAGATCTACAGCATTTGGAGAATGTTATCTGATGAAATAATCTCCTAGGTTAGTCTGTCACAAGCTATCATGTGTTAAACTCATAATAAATTTGGTCACATTTTCGAGTGCTTTCATGTCTTTAGAAGGAAATTTGAAGGGAAGCATACTTGGTCTCTGTGCCGCTGAAGTAAGTTTTATAGGCTTGTAGAAAATTCTTCTCTTTTACTTTAACCATGAATAATTTATTTCCTACTCTTTAATTGTATGCAGTATCCTAGTTAAAAGAAATGTCTTTGTGCTGTTCAATTTTTTTGTGCCGTTTATTTCAAAACTCTGGGTTTGACTGTTTAATGGCCCCTAAAGTTGTTATTTTGCTTTATGATGATTTCCTCTTTTCTACCCTTGTGTATCTTTTTTTCCTTCCCCATTCAGCCCCTTACTCTCCTTCCACAGTAAAGATTAATGCCCTTACTAAAAATAAGGTCAAATATTTCCTTTGGTGCTTAGATTATCCTTGCCCAGATACCCTTCTCGCTTCACCAGCACCCAGGTTGTTCTTCTCCTGATCCTTCTCTACTTTAGAGCACCCAACAATTCTTATAAAGCTATCAAACCCGGGAAAACACTGTGTTTGGACTCTGAGGTCTTCCTCAGGTTCTGTTGTACCAATTTTCCCTCTTTTGTCTTTTCTTGACCTCTTCACTGTGTCTGGTTTTAGTCTTTTTAAAATTCCCTATATTTTAATTTCAAGCCGCCTAATGTTAGACACAGCTTAACCTTATCAGGTGTGTGGTCATTCAGAATAAAACAGTGAGTCTTTTTTCTTGGAAGTCTTTCTCTCCCTCTTCCTTCCTTGGAATACTGAGGGGTTTAATACCTGGGATTTGAAAGTTTCTAGGCCTCCTTCATATTCAGATAGCTGAGCTCCTCAATTCAGTTGATTTTTCTATTTAGTTCCCTTCGTTTCTTTTTCAAAACAAATGCTGATAACCCTTAATTACCAATCTGTTTTCTTTTGTTCTTCCATTTTGTTTAATCAGCTTATTACCATTCAAATCCAGTTATAACTCTCTCAAAATCGAGTATGAATTAACCTTATTTCTTATAGATATAAAGGTTATCCACTGAATCAATCATGTATGAGAGTATACAAATTACACTGATATTAGTATTCTTTGCTTTTTGTATCTGGAAAATTAAATTCTCCAGTAGTGGCACGGTTCCTATATAGTTTTTACTTCTCTTAAGAACCCCACAGCAATCTATGTGTTGCTTCAAGGTTATGGCATTACCGCAGTCAAATGCAATTTCACTGGATCAGCTCTTCCCAGGGTGATTTTGATCAAAACCAATATTGAAGGTTAGCATATGGTGCTCTTCTGGCTTTATATCTCTGTCTCGAGTAGAAAATCCTTTGGAGAATATCTTCTCTGCTCCTGTCTGGAGAAACAAGGGGCCTTTTGCGGCAATGGTTCCTCAGTTTTGTTACCCAGGCTCCTGGTATTTGTGCGCAAATAGTTATTTTCTACTAGCAGCAATTGGCACCCCAAGAGAACCAGCCACAGTTAATGGAAGAACTGTGCCCAAAATTAGGCCAGACATGGCATCAGTGTTTCAACCTTGTCATTAACTGTGGCTACTGCGCTTTGTTGCAATAAGCTGAATAATCAGAGAGGTTATTTCATCTAGGGACTGCTGTGGATGTGGAAATTGTGGGCTTTGTCCTGATGGAGCAGAAACGTTCCTCACAAGGCATTCCTTCAAGATGGTTAAGATGTTCTTTTTCTCCTACATAGAGTCATCACAAACTGGATATACATCATTCCTTTTTACAGTTACCATGGGGTGATGCCAGGAAGCCAGCAGACAGAGTCAAACCTGAAACTTGTCCTTGGCAATAATCCAGAACCGGATCTGAAATCCATTGAAGATAATATTTTTAAGGTTCACATCTTTGCTTTAAAGCTTCCAGGTGACATGGGTTTACATCCATACTGCTGTGTGCTTGTAACTAATTGAGTGCACGCTCATGCTCTCTATATGTACAGACACATATGTAATGTGTGTGTATGTATAGAGTAACTACTGTCCAGTCTTCGGGTACTCAAGGTATGTGCTTCAGCAGTCGGTATGGCTTTGCTCCGGTCCTTGTTTTGGTGGTGCTCTGGTTGTTTTCATGTAAGTTGCTTTGCTGAGTAGACCTTCTCTTCCACCCAGCAAGTAGGTATCAGCTAAACTGCCAGCAAGTTCATGCACAGGGAGATACTGACTGTTGGTTTGACGGAGAAATAGCTGCAAGGTTTCAGTGCAAAAATTCAGACCAAAATCCAGGCTTTTAAGAATTAAACCTTTGTATCACAATATAGAGAAATAATTGTAAGCTCTAGTAAAGCACGGAATGTCTCTTGAAATTTTACAGTGGTTTTTTAATATCATACACCTTTTGTAAAGTGAAATTCCGCTATGATTTTTTTTACTGAAATTGTTCAGTCTTTTGAGTATCACCGGTGCTTTGGCTTTGAAGCTGTGTAAGCTGAATCTACGTTCTATGTGACATTGGAGATGTTACACCTCCTTTTGTATTTCCAAAAAATTACTAGTGCTTGGTAGTAATCTTTTCCTTCCCAGTGTACTGGTATGCGTTGGATTTAACTTATAGGTTAAATAAATGTTCTTATTATTGTTAAGCACTTACATTATCTTGGATCAAATAAGTGAGGAAAGAGTAGGACAGGATTGTGACAATCAAATTGTACGTGAGGTTTTAGAGATGTCATTTCTGATGATTCACTGGGACAAATATGGTTTGTTACAGTTTGCTTCTGAATGTACTGAGGCCAGGATGGTTGTTGGTTGCAGAAGTTCGATTTCTCAAGGGACGGTTCCTGACCTAGCCACAGTCTGGAGGCTGTGCGCATTCATTGAATCCCAGCCAGGGGATTTCTGTCTTCTGGTGGAAGAGCTTGGCAGGGCAGCAGGTTGGGTGGGTGGGGGGTGTGTGTTACTGTTTTTACTACTCTTCTGGTGTCATTGCAAAGTACTTCCATAGTTTTGAGCTGTGAGACTGTGTGCAGGACCTGCTGCACTCCTGGCACAGCAGTGGCCTTTGATTACAAGTTAGCACACGGTAAAAATTTGAGAAGTCACTGTACTCCCATCTTGAGTACAGTCGTAATCACGGCTCTCATGGACCAGGGAACAGCCAAATAAAACAGCTGCTATTTGACAGAACAGGTCAGAAGCTGTTGATGGGATACAGAGCTGTTCTTGGTCCATAAATTTGCATCCTTGGTTCATAAATAACCAACACTTAATTTTAATTTGGCAATGTACTTTCACACTGTATCCTTCCTTTAACAGTTTTGTAATGAGCTTCCAGCACACATGATGCTTGGGGGACTCTATTTTAGAAGTTCCCTGCTGAACCTATTGTGCATTTGCTTCAGAAATGCTGTATATTGAGAAGAATTCTGTATTCACCACCACTTTTATGTCTTCAGTTTGTTTTCTACGTGCTTTGATGTACCCTGACCAGGGAGCGTAGTGCTGCACCTTTGCAATCACTGCCAACCAGACGAGCTTACTATACTGTGCTGGCCTACATTCTTTGTAAATGGGTTAAAAAAACAGTTCAGGGCTGTTCTTGCTGAGTCGACAGTGTGTTGGATAGCTTACCATCCTGGTCTGCAGTCACAAAACAGGTGAATTGCAGTATACCCCACCTACCTTTGAAGTCATGAACCTAGACTAGACAAAATCCTTTCTCTGTTTCCAAAGTTCTGAACCAAATAGGTAGTGAAGTGGCCATCAAGCTGGTGTTTGTGGTGGAGCTGACTCTTTCTAAGGTGGGCCTGGAGCATAGCTACTAGACATCTTGTGCAATGTTGAACTGATTCATCCTTGCCAGGGCATCTGGGCATGGATGTAGAAGATTCGTCTGTCCAGAGTAAAATGTAAGAGCAGCTACTTGCCCAAATGATGAATGTTGTGAGGTCTCGACAGGTGAGATGCTCTGCACAACGTGCTTCACAGCAAATGGACATGTGAAGGGATGTGAGAAAGATAGCATGCTGATGAAGAGGTGTGGTTGTTGCTTTGACAGTCCTCTGTTTTTCAGAGATGGTGGAGTTTGTGCTGGCTTGGTACCGAGTGCCCTGTTGTGCCTGGTGGAAGAGGGATGTGAATGCCCTAGTCTGTTTCTGCTGGACCATTAGACACTTGTTTAATTTGTACTGTCATGACCCTTCAGTCCCATACGGTGTCCAGTTTGTTTTCTAAAGAGCTAAAGTGGGCCTTGGTGTTGTCTGCATGTGAATCTTTATGCTACACGTACTGTTTCAAATGCAGCCAAAAGTCTAATATGTTTGCTTGTCCCAAGCAAGTAAAGAAGGAGGGAAGATGTGCTTCTCTGTTAACCTTGACTCCTGTTCCCTGTTCCTGGATGGTTCTGACTTACTCGAATGTTGAACATGCCATAGGCAATGTTTTCCTTAAAGGTAGGGAGCAGGATAAGAAATTATGGCTCTGTAACTTACAGTTTAATAGCTTAGAATCTCCCAAATTTCCCAGCATCAGCTGGAAAGTGGATCCCACATTGCAATTTATGAGCCGTGGTAGACCATGGTTATTACTACACTTGTTTCAGCTGATGAGTTGCACACTAGACATAGCTCAAGGCTGCTGCTTGTGCTTACAGTGCTCTCCAGAGGAAAGATGATTGATTGATCCAAAGCCTAGCACTCTTCTGGCCTTGGACCAAGATCAGAGACCTGAGAATGCAACACAAACCATCCTATGGATAGACCTGTTGCTTGTCTTTTGGTGCAACTTGTTTCTTTTTCCCTACTTGCATTGACTTGGCTCAGTGCAAAACCCTTCCATGTAGTGTACCTTGGAGATGTCTCTCTTCAGACAGTTTCAAAACACCAGCTGAAAACTGGTTTGTCCACTCTGTATTATATGAAACTGCTCTGTTAATTTGCAGGTGGTTTTTAGACCCACTGCTAAATAAAATAGAGCCAGAGAGAATTGTGTTGCATTAGTGGAATGCTGCCTACCTGGTATTTTTGCTGTTGTAAGACCACTCTCAGTTGCGATTTGCACAGTGGGGTCTGTGAGACTCTGCAAATGGATGTTTTGTTCTCCAGCCCGTTGCCACAGCCACTGCATTATGCCTGCATCCTCCCCAGGACAGCCTCTGCACCGTGCCATGAGAAGAGCGAGAGGCCTTCAAAAAGGCTGTCTGGTACTGCAACAGGAGGGGGTCAGCTGTGGCAATTCCCAGGCACTGCACGTATCTAAGTGAGGTACGACAGCAGTAATGAGACCCCAGAGGTGCGTGCATGCTTGCTTTCAGGTAAACTCCTCCAGTTCCTGTCCCTATTGCTCTTCCTCCTCTCTGCCAGCCTGAAAGTGAGAGAAAGCCGTCACATTCCGTTTTCCCCATGGTCTTTTCTTGGAAGGTTTATGAAGATGGCTGCCTCTCAATAACTACAACCTAGCGCCGTGTTTGCTGTGAATGTGACTGTCAGCAGTGTCTGCTGGTACTCCTTATACAGAGGGACACTTGGAGCTGCTTGTTCTTCCCATCAAGGTCTCCCTCCCCCAGTCCGAAGAGCTATTCTCCCTGGTAGGGATGGTCATCCTCTTGAGAGTGGGATTGCTGTTTGTCTTACTGGGCATTGCATCCCAGGCATGTTGTTAACCCTGTCCTCACCCCTCTTCAGTGGCAACACTGTCTCTTTTAAATGCTGGTCTGGGTCTTAATAGCCTTGCTGAGGGGGACTGGCTTGGCCCCTCTGGATTGAGTGCAGCAGCTCCTCGATGTTCATGTGGGATCGCAGTGAGTTGTGAGCCCTGGCTGGGTGTACCACCTGTAGCAGGGCCGAAGGGCGGCTTCTGTGCTGCCAGCTCGCTGGTGCCTGCACCACCCTGTGTGGGTGCAGGGTTTGTAGTGTGCTCTGTGGGTTGCCACGGGACTGCTGTCAGTACCCCCCGGGGCAGCTCCTGCCCCCGTTCCTGCCCTGGGTGCACTCACGCCTCTGCCAGACACCAGGTATCCACACTTCAACAGGTTTCACAACGTTACTCACCACACCTTGGGGAGCAGTGAGTGCTTTCTGGGGGACAGGTAGTGCCAGAGCCTCTGCCATGGCTTGTCACCATGTGCAAGAAGCTTGAGCGTCACTGGTGGGTAGCACAAGCAAATGTCTAACTCTTACTTTGTGCAGTTTGAAGTGGCTCTTGGATCGGAAGTCAGACTCTTTTTTTTTTCTTTTTTTTTTTTTTTTCTTCCAGGCAAACATTTACATATAACCCCTGAAAAATGTGACTTAACTTCAGCAGGCTTGCAGGAATGCAGAATTAGTCAGTAGTAGCAGTGCTGATGTAGTCTTTGGTTTCTTGTTTGCAAACATCTGGGGTGTCAGTAGATACGCAGAGAAAATGAGACAAATCTGAGTGCCTGATGGGGGGTAAAGAAAGGTTTCTGTACTTACAATCTCACCACACAACCTACATGATTGTTATGAAATGAACTGATGAGAGATATTACTTCTCCCACCATCATTAGGATGCAAGTGTTTTCTGAATGTGCCAGATGTTTGGCTTTCATTATCTGGAAGTTTCTTTCATTTCCAACCCTAGTGAAAGGGAAGCTTGAGCACGTCCAGCAGAATTATAAACAGTTTCCTGTACGAATGAAGAAAGCAGCATACCTAATGAGCTGCGTCGTGGTAATAGTAAGTCCGGCTAATGAATGCTTTCCCTGTTATTTTAGAGAGGTGCCTGAGTAACATTTTTCTGATTCTGGATCACTGAATCCGTATGGATTATCTGTTTGAGAGAGTCTTTCTTTTATTTGAATATTTGGAAGGCGTTGATCCAGTACAGTCAGATTTCTCAGTTACTCAGAATAACCTTCTATTCAAAGCTGGCAAAGGGTATGTCCCCGAAGATGCTAGCAGTTGAAAAATGTATATTTACAAACAGGTTTTTGTATTTATTCTAGAGAAATCCGATTAACATTTTTTCAAAGCACTATAATACCAACTCCAGTAACATTTTTTGAAAGTATTAGTTTGTGTAGAAGGAGGAGTTTCTGAACTACAGGTTGTAACCGGCTACTTAAGGCTCACACGTGCAGTACTGCTCTGCCAAAACCACAGTAGACTCTCTTGACTCCATGTAATAAGGCAGTTGCTGTTACTTACCAGAGTATTCCCCAAATATGTTGTCATATTACTGGACTGTTTTGGGATATGTGTGTATCTTTTTCCAAGGATTGAAGCATTGGAGCATTGAAAGACACTTGGATAGATGGAATGTTGCTGCATCAGCTGGAATAGGTTTGTTCTTTCCAGTGGTAGCAGGAGAGAGAATGTGTTTTGCCTGGTCTTCTCTGAAAATATTTTCTTCAGCCAGGCCAGGTGGATTGTGGAGGACTTTGTCTGCAGTTCTTTAGCAATTGATGCTTGCCATAACTGGTCTGGAAATGATCTTTACTGCAGCTCAGGTGTGATTCATTAGGTTTTTTCCTAACGCTTGGAGCTGAGAACCTACTGGAAATAGTTGCAGCTAATGGGAAGACCAGGGTCGATGGCCATTGAAATGCAAGCTGCGATCTTTAGAGCTGTCTTATGATTGTTCTTCAGAATTACAGCCTTCCAGTCTGGAGGTGAGAATGTGGCCAGAGCCTCTTCCTAGTGCTAGAAGCAAGGAGATTATCATGAGTGGTGCTGGTTATTCGTGTGAGCTTCATGAAGAGAGAGATCATCAGCGTGTGTTTGCTGAACAGAATACTGTGCATTTTCAACAGGAGGAGGGAGTAGCACTTCAAATGATCTTTAAACCACCCCACCCCCCCCATTTTGTCAGTGTTGCTTTGTCTATATTGTGCTTTAGAGAGCTCCTGTTCTTCCAGGAGCAGGGAAATGCACTGATACTTTTGTGTTAGCTGAGCTGCAGAGGTGCATAGGGAATTGTCATCATCATGTTGGCATCTCCACCTGTGATTTCTCACTGTGCTCTTCTACAATGACATTTTAATGCAGTCCAGTGGTTTTTCACAATTTTGATCAGATTGGATATGAAACAGTGGATTGATGAAGATCACTTCGGTCTGTAGGTGACATTGCAAGTACTGGACACTGCATACTGCATTTTCCATGGACTTGGTGTGCTTGCTTTACAGAAGGTCCTTAGTTTCTATTAGTTGTGACCTTGAATCCTTTTTTGTCAGGAAGTTGTGGCTTTGAGAAAAGAATCTGGCCTTATTTTCCTTCCTTTTTTCTTGAAGAGGACTGTGCAATGGTTTGGATTGAACAAAAGCAGGAGAGCATGAAGGGCCGTAGATACGAAAGGAATAGGAGGAATATGCAGACGTAAGTCAAATGGGACAAGGATGCAGAGGCCAATAAGGGGAGAAAGAGAAGTAAAACCTGTGAATAAACACAGAAACAGGCTGGGCCAGATGAATGCATTTTATTCCTCCACAAGGATGTTGAGGAGAGCTGCCATGGCATCTGGCTCTGGGTGGCTGCTGACAGCCAGGTGGGAATTGTCTTGAGCTGGAATGATTCTGTTTCAGAATCTGTTTCGGAAATGACCACAAAGCTGTAGAGTTCATGCTGTTGTGGAGCAATATGTTATCCTTTTAATGAGTGTGTCGACTGTCTTAATGCGAGAAGTGGAAAGGAAATTCAATGTTTAGTGTCTACTACATATACTACATGCTTAAGTATTTGCTCTTGTCTATGGGTTACTGGAAGAGGGGGGTTTTTATGCTGAAACAGGTTTGAAATACATCTGTGCTACTGACCCGAATCAGATGACTTTGAACACTCTAGTGATTTCTAAGTATTAGAGTTGAAATAGTAGAGATGTAACTTTTCAGAAATAGTGAATGTTTTGTAAAACATGGTATTTTTATATATATACACACACATTCATTTTCCTTTAGATTACAACCTGCCTTAAATAAGAAAGATGCTACACAAAACATTGTGGTTCACTCACACCATAAATGGAAAATAGCTTCTCCAGGGAATTTGAAAAAGTATAAAAGCAATTATTGCTGTATTTATCTCTCTCTTGGAAAGTATGATATACTCTCTGCTTTTTTTTGGCTGTTTAATGCCATGCGATCACTGCTTTTTACTCGATCCTTCGAACAGTTTCTTTATCTGGTGCTTGTACCTCTCTTGAGGAGAATTTGGGAACTGGAGTGGTGTTTGCGTTTGGTGGAAGAAGGGTTTCCTTGCAAGTATTGGGTTTATGTTGCAGTTGCAAGCAGGAAGTTGGTCATGTCTTCTAGCAGGAGTTTGGGAAAGAGGAGGGTTGCGTTCTGCGTGTTGGTACTAATAAACCCTATTTCCAGGAAAATGTTATTTCTTGCAAAATGTGGGTTACTGAAGTAGCATAACAGCTATTGCTGTCCAGAAGAGGATTTTGGAGCAATTTCTGCTATTTTTTAAAAACATATTGTCCTTTTGGTCAATTACTAACGTTGAAATACATAAATTCCTTGAAATACAACACAATGATTTTTGATGATAGTGAGGGTTTGAGAATATGTAAGTATGAGCTTATGGAAAAGGAAAAGCAGAATTGCTCTAAAAACTCTAAAATTTCAGTTTTTTCTTACATGCCATACATTTGGTATAAAGCTCTGGATCACAGTTAATTAGTCATATTCAGTGGTCAATATTTTATAAAATAAACATAGAAATGCTGGTGCTTTAGCGAGGTTTTAAGAAGCCAACTAAATTTAAGTACAAAACCCCAGCTTTCTTCTCATAACAAGAATAGTAATACTATTTCACAGTAATTGCAGAGAAGGGATGCAGGTTTTTTTTTCTCGGATGTTTTATATTAACATAAGTTATTAGCATACTTTAATATTGATTTAAAATGGTATCTTATAATATGTACCTTGAAATGCACTTTGTTCTGTGATGAGGAGTCTTGCAAGCCTGACACTGCATGTGTTATGCTTAAGATTTTTTAAGGTTTCTGGCAGGGGGAAGAGCTTGGCGGTTTCTGGTGTTGTTTAAAGGGTAGGTCTAGGATAAGTGACTGCCCCGTGAGTGTTTAAAAGCTGTTATGCTACTGTGAATCATTCCACTTACTGTACTCAAGAGATAAGGCATTGCTGTCAAAGTACCTTTTTATTATGGCAGCTATTGACATTTTGTCTAACACAGAGAAGCAAACTAAGGAATCGTGCTCATCCAGGGCAGATGAGACTGGATACATCTTATTTTGTCAGGAGTCCTGTGCAATTGTTTTCAATGTCGCCGAGAAGTGAAGAACTACACGTTGCTGATCCTCAAGTTCTATAAAGCCTCTGACCTTTCACTAGAAATAGCAGTCCTTCACTTTGAAGGCCCAGGTTTTCTCAGTCTTTAATGGCATTGGGCATATGTGAATGGCTTTGGTGTCCTACCATACTATCTTGTCTCATCCAGGCTCTGAGTAGTGCTAACGTATCTCACCGTGTGATTCTTTCTCTTGCGTCTTGGCATTTTTGATACGTCACTTCTTTTTCTTTCTGGATTCTTAAGGGTTTGGGAACGCAGCTAAATACTCCATCCTGCAGAGGAATGCGAACGCTGCCTTGCTTATCATTTCTGGAGTTTGAGTTATGTGTATGAACTTTCAGCTGGAAGGCTAATGTTTTGTACACAATGTTTGCATGGTGATTTCATCAGAGAACTTTCCCTGATTGCTAAAGAAATAGCCTGGAGTCACATGCATGGATGTTTATAGGGGATGGTAGGGGCACTATACAGACTGAAAGTCTTGTTATCTTCAGAATTTTAATGAAAATAACACATATTCTCATGATCACTGTAGTAGAATATGTATACACAATGCCAGCCGTGGCTGGCACCGATGTGCCTACTTTTTTCTTCTTTTGATGCTTTTCTTCTCCAAAACTGCTGAGGAAAGGAGCGCTCCTGCAGGCAGCTCAGGGAAGGATCTGGCATTTGTATTTCTGAGGAAGTGCCTGGAGAAGATGCAAATATTTCAGGTTATAAGAGTTGAGTGGAAACTGGAATCGGTAAAGGTGACAGCTAAGTGGATGCTCTCCATTTGTTGTTTCCACAGTTGCTTGCTTGCTCCTTACTACAGTCAGCAAGACATGCTGATGAATGAGATGTAGCATGGCAGTATCTTCTTGAAGCAATAACCTGTAGCAGCAAGTCATGCTTTCAGCCTGTCTGTACCTGCCTCAGTGCAGGTTGGGGAAGCAGCACTACTTGGAAATTGGGGATGGAAAAGTTTTGTTTAAATGTGAGGAAGAGAAATGCTTTGCAAAAATGAGAGAAGTGCTTTGCAAAAACACCTTTTCAGGGCAATTCAAAATAATGGTATCCTTGTGTCAAAAACGCAGCTCCTGTAGGCTGCTTAGCTTTGACTCACTGGTGTTTCTCACTGGAAGAACGTTCCAGTTGAGTGTTCGTGTTCCTCTCTTTTTATAGAGAAGAGGAGTGTGTACTCGTGCTGTAGATGACAAGCTTAATCAATCTGAGTATGCCATTTATCTAATTGCAATTGGAGATTATTAGGTTTTTAGGTAATCCTTTACATTACATCAGAAATCATTTTGTCTTACAGCTTGATGATTTCTTTCAAATAGAGTTTTGTTTTCCTGTCTAGAAAAATGAGGTGTTCTGTAGTCTCACGTCCCACTTTCAGATATTCCCATTGCAATTTCATGCCCTGTAGCTTCTGAGAAACTCTTATATATATTGGTTAAGGCAATACATGTTGTTCAAAGCACTGTGTTCTGCATATACCACCTGAGATGGTTTTAAGCTCAAACAACCGCTACTGCTTGCTTTCAGGATTTCAGTGCTGTGTGCAGTTCATGCAATATACAGTAGACGCCTATTTATAGCAAAGCTATTTTTTATGGCTTGCTTTGAGTGCAACTTGCACTTCCAATTAAGCAGTACAGATCTCCCATACAATCTACCTGTGTTCCCCCTTCTGCACCTCTAAAATCTGCTCTCGGTGGTCGGTTAGCTACAGTCATGCCTCTGGGTTTCTACCTGTGAGCTGGCTACATTCATAGTAATGTAATGTTTAAATTCCAGCACAGAGGCTCCTTCCTTTGGTTACTTTAATTCAAATTTACATTTAACACACTTTTTTTTTTATTATTTTCTTTCCAAAAATGAGGTCTGTCGTAAGTGCAGTATATCACAGTTGCTAATCACATACCATGCCTGCAGTTGTGAATCCTCCCACTGGGTAAAGATGCACTCATCTTCCCCCTAATTGTGATTAGTATTCAAATAGTACAGCCAGAAGCCATCGTTCCCCTTGCTCTGCACACTTAGGTCACAAAAGCAAGCTCACTGCTTGCGTGTTTCTCAGACAGTGGGGTTTGCATTTAAAAGGAGAGAGGGAAAAAAAAAGAGAAAAGAAAGAAACTCGGGGAATGCTTGCTGTTGCTGGAGTGTTTTCTTTTTTGAAATGAGAAAGCTTGCATATCTTTTGGATCTTTTACCCAACCTATTGGTAACAAATGGAATGTTTTATGTGTTCTGTTACTGGGTTTTTTCCGGGGGGGGGGGGGGGGGGTTTTTTTGGTCGGGGGTTGGGTTTNNAGGGGGGGCTTTTTTTGGTCAGGTGTTGATGTTGCATATGTAACAGGTATTTGAATATATCCTGTTTTATCAGTAATTTCTCTTGAAGAGAGAAGCATGGAAACGTGAGTTTAGTTTTGGGTTTCTGAGGCCACTGATCAGTCAAGTACCAACTGATTTTGAACTGGATGCTCAAAGATCTCTTTTCTGGAGAGTTTACAGTAGGTCATTTGTAAATTCTCAAATTCTGTTGTCCACAGGGTCTCTTTGTAGCTTGTCATTAGTACAAGACTTGAAAAACTGGATAAGGGCAATTAGCTCCCTTCCTATTTCAGTCACTCCCAGCTACTGAGAGTGATACCAGCTGCAGTGCCCTGGGGATGCCTCCCTCGGGTCACTCAGTGTTTTCTTTGCCTGGGGCTATTTTGGTTTATAATTCTGCATATTCTCTATGAAAACAAATTTGCAAAGGCATGGGGTGGTTCCTGAAGACAGGCAAGCCTTGAAGCTTCACCAGATGAATTAAATGCAGTCTGACTGTGCAACGCTGAGCTTCAGGTGCTACTCAGCCGTTTCCAGTTCGATTACTGGAGTTGCTGCAAAGTGCTTTGGAGCTGTAAGTGAGCCAAATTGTTGTGCCATTAATTTCACTCCTGATACTGCCTTCTCAAAATATCAGGGTTTTTTTTGACTGCATTCCCATATCATGACTGGTTGACGCTGATATAAATTGCACATCATAAGCCATGGTCTTAGAGACTGTCGGTGTCTTCATCACAAAATGTCACCTTCAATTTTGCTTGCCTGATCCAGCCCTAAGGCCCTGTTGATCATGACCAGTAGGTGGTGATACAGTTGCATTTAGCTCTGGATTCTTTACAGCCGTGCTAGGTTAATCCTGTATTTTTAAAACTTTGCCCTTTTGGAAGGTTTTTTTTTTTAACTACGGTCATTTAATAGGCTGTTACTGGCTTGGTCTTAGGTAGTAATGTGGAAAATGTGTCTTAAAACCTAGCTATGCTATGTGAGTGACAATGACCGGAATTTATGACTCTTTGTAGGAAGACTGCACAAGCAGTTTTAGTCTATAGAGTGACACGGGCAATATTGCCTAATCAGTTGTTCCATAAATTAATGAAGGCTTAAACTTCTCTCATTCTTGATATATTGCATTTAATAATCCCATTAATTCTCAAAGGCTAGAAAGAAACAAATTGCAGGTTTTCAAGATTTATAGTTTTGGCATTTACAGTCTGCAAATCCTGCCTTGTATTTTTTTGCAGAATTTTTAACCTGTGGGAAAGTCAACAATTCTAAGTTATACACTGATAAATTCAAAATAAAACCCAAATTGCCTGGGGGTTCTGGTAAGGACTCTTCTGGTGCTCTTCTCTTTCTGAGTTCTTAAGGTCCACCAGCTGCTTCTAAGCATTTCTAATACTTGGTTGCTCTGAAACACCAATAAAGCGAATACCAGCATTTTCATCAAAGTCCAAAAGTTCCAGAACTCATTGCTTTTAGAGAATGGACCTGATTCCCAGGAAAACCAGTTCACTAAGAAAATTAGAAACTGCTCCATGGATATTATGTAGGCATATTTGGGAAACCTGGAGAAAGTTGCTTTGCGCACATTTTTCCACTAGAGTAACTGTATGAGCTTTATCAGCAGAAGAATTCATCTATTGAACCCTGGCAATGTTTTCCCAACATGGGTTAGGCCAGAAATACACAACACAGCCAAACAGACAATACTTGGGTTTTTTATGTAGTCGGTGTGGCTGAGGGAAAAGGTGAAAGTAGTTTCCTCAGCCTTTTGCCACAGAGTGTTTGACACAGAAGCTGTATACAAAGGTGTAACGAGGTCTGACTTAAATTCAAGCACTTTAAGGTCTCAGACTTCATGAGCGAGTGAAGTATTCTCTTTGGATTTAGGATTCTCATCCTAAATCCAAAACACGGTGCTATACCAGTCACTAGAAAGAAAATCAACTCTATCTCAGCCAAAACGAGGACAGGCAGACAGGTGATGTGCTTATGAGTGAACTAATCTTGAAAAATTTAAATGTTGCCATTTGTCATAGCGATTATCTTGTCGTCTTGATATAAAACCAACAAGATGATTTAAAAGACTTTGGGGACAAGCCAGAGGGTGAATTTAAAAGTAAAGTTGCCCTCCGTGTCAGCAGCATTAAAGTTTTGTGTTTCACAGACATCCCTCCATTTTTTTTGGACAGGCAATTTGTCTGTTTGGTTTTGTCTGCTGATAGGTGATTCTTCTGTTTCCTAATCAAACTTTCTTGGTCAATTTCCTAGGTTTTTAAATGTGTTTTAAAACTTGCATAATGTATTTTAAAAAGAATAAAAATCCCTGTTTCACACTGCAAGTGTAGCTGCTTCTCAGCAGCCGTTTGAATGTGTGCAGAAGTTTTGTGATCGCCTTGCAGCAAATGTCATACTGGATCTCAAACTGCTCTTAGGTGAATAAAAGAAGCAAACCTGAAGAGCAAATTTCTGTCCCTTGGAGATGTCTGCTGAGCCAGGTGAGGAGATACCTGCAGCTGGGTGTGCTCTGAATACCTGGAGGAACAATATGCATTTGTGGCAGCTACACCCTCCTCTTGCCCCCTCCCAGAATCCCCAAACCTCCTCGTGTGGTGTGTAAGGCTTGGCAGGGCTGGCTGTTTAGCACTGAAGAAGGGAGAAGAAAGTCTGACCTCTTTAATGTTGCAAGAAAGTGTCTTAAAGCCAGAGTCAGAAACTGAGAAACTTGAATTTCTGCTGCTATGAGGAAATGTGAAAAATTGTTTAAAACCCTGGAACCTTTGGTTTCTGGTGAGGTGTGGGGTTTGCTAGTGACTGTCATGAGCAGGAGAGGAGAAAGGAGTGGTAGCCCTTTAAAAGAGATTTTGGCTTTTGATTTTTTATGTGTGTATGAGAAAATTGAGGAGTGTGGATTTTTTTTAATTTTATTTTATTTTTTTAAGTGAAGTTTTAAACACTACTATGTTTACCCAAGTTGGAATTGCTCAGATTTTTTTTGTTTAAGGGAAGAGTAAGATTTCTGACCACAGGCTACTTTAAATGTAGTTATGCATTATTTGTCATCTTTATTGAACTTACAAGATCTGCTCTATTGTTTGTTATTCTAGCATTTAGTAGTCAGGCTTCTGTATGGAAATGTAAAGATGCTATAACAGCCTAGTTGAATTTGCGTTTAGAACTTACAAATGTTGCTTAAGAAAATGGTTAAAAAAAGGAAACAGAAAACACTTAGTCTCTCCCCTCCCAACCTGACATAGTATAGCACAGGCTTCATAGCAGCATGGATTCAGCTTTTAATGAGCAAAATGAGGTTGTTTCCAATTACTGGGTTTTTTTACTTGAATTGCAATCATATTTTGTTTTGTTTTTAATTGGAGAACTGCAGGAACGATTAAAAGATGTCTTTTCTTCAACCTTGTGTAGTTATTGTAAGATTTGTGTATTGGAGCAGGTTTGGAATGTTACTTTACAGAGCACTTGTATAAACAATGTAGAAAAATTAAGAGAAATTAGAGTGACTACTGCTTTTTCTGCTTACAGTTTAATTAATATAAAAATTGGTTTAAAGCCAAATCACTGCATCTTATAGAAAGTATTTTCTCCAGTCTTAGCTCATATTTAACACAGAGGATTTTCCCTATATTTGAGGGAGAAAGATGCAGATTTGATGGTTATTATATGATGATAATGGCTGAAACCTTGTGTATTTGGGGTTGGTGAAACTTTCCTCTCCCAGTGTTGTGTCAGGGGCAGGAGAAGCCTCTGGTCCTCAGGCTTCAGCTCTGTATAGGTGAGTACCATGAGACTGGCCTTGCTGAAAACATCTGTGTATGCAAGTCTTGTGGGCATTTCTACTTGTGTTTCGCACGTTGGTGAATGGAGGCCCAGAGCTGGTCAGGCTCCCATGCGGATACAAATTGGATCAGTAGCAGAGACCTTGCTGACTGCAGTGACCATTTTCTTTGTACATACACATTTCATAGGTGCACACGCACGTCTCTGTTAAGCACACAGGTGTGTACACACAGGGCCAGGTGTTGCTTGTGTTACCAGCAGTCTAATTTTATTTGTACACCCTCCTTTGTTACCTCAGAGCGTTGTCAGATGTGGAAGTGGCTCTTTCAGAGATTTTTCAGGAGCGAAGGCTTCAGGTCTTGCAGTGGCAACGTAGTCCCTTGAGTTCCTTGGAAAGGAAGAGCAACCTGAATTGGATGTGATGAGGCCACTGAGACAGTGGGTGTAACGTGCAAGAAGATACACTTTGCCTGCAGTACTTACATTTGGTTTTTCTTAAGCCTTGAAACTGTCTTTGGTTTTTTGAACAAGCCCTGATGCAGGTCAGGAGGACTGGCGACAAAGAGGTGCATTTAAAATGGCCATGTGATGTTTGGGTGTTCCTCACAGGTACCTGCCAACACACCCAGCACTGCGGCTTGATGTTGGTTCTGTGCTGTGGTGGTGGCTGTGGGTACTGCCCTCAGCAGGTGGGCGGGGTGGCTGGGCCCGGCCAGCCAGTGGCAGGCTCCCTTCCATATAAGGAAGTTAGAAAGGGCGGGAAGGTGCTGCTGCTGAGGTGGCTGTGTCCTCCGCTCTGTGGTGGTTGGAGCTTGGTAAAGGCCCTGGCTTTGCTTAGGGAGCTTGGGTTTGCTTCTTCTTCTTTCTCTTTCACCTGATAAAACATCTGTACCTCACCCCACCAATTCTCTTGCTCTTGTTCCTTGTGTTTTTTCCCAGTCTGCTTGAGCGGGGTAGTTGTGGTAAGACAGACTCGCTGGAGAGGCATTAACAGGTATTTAATTCTTTGTTTTCTTAACTAGACCCAGTACTAGTATGAAATGTGGTAAGTTACTAGTTTCTGTATTAAAACTTTCTTAGGATGCTTATTTTTTTACATCTGTGGTGATGTTAACTGAATGTAATTTAAGACTTAAAAATACCAAACTCTTTGGAAACGAAGTAGTAGCACATACACCTCTGTGCAACATGCATGTGTATAAATTACTCAAAGTATGGCAGGGCAATTCTGAAGTTTTCTTAAAGAACACCGTAGGACACTGTTGAAAATGTGGGTTTATTAAAGGAGAGAGTTGCAAGAATCTCTGTAGTTTGGTGAGTCTTTGATAATACACGCATGAACTCATGTTCCCTGTAAGTAGTTTTCAAACCTGCAGCTATCAATATGACTAGCAAGAGATGACAAAGTAATAGCAGAAAAATCTGTATTTTATTTTTTTGGCTAAACTACTGTATTATGTTCTGAAGGAAGTGCAATCTGTTGAGTATAACATACGCATATGTGTGTTTATAAACTCACACGGTGTTGCAGTAGAAGCACAGGACGATGACACTGTGATCCCACCTTGGTCTGGTTTTATTGATACACCTGGTTTTATCTTCCGATATCATAAATGTTAGCCTAAAGTTGCCATGAATATTTAAAAAACTTAATAAATTAATTCAGAATTAATATTATTGTTGCGCACAGAGCTTTATTTTGCTCTTGTGGGCTTCTTAAGTGTGTGTATGTTTGTGCTTATTTCTCCAAACAATAACTGTTTATACTTTCATTTTTCATGCACATATTACTGTTTTGTTCTAGCCAAAGTTTATTAGTCATGTTAATAAGAAAACAGTTTTGAGAAGGACATGAAATTTATTGAACTGACTTGTTCGTGCTGTTCTTTTAGATTGTATTTTAAGGTATTGCTTTCCAGTTATCATGCATTTTTATTCATTTGACTTTTACTGGATATTTTTGCATTAGCATCAATGTCGTCAAAGTCAGAAGACGGGCAGCCTGATGTATTTTACCCTTGGCTTGCAATCATTGGAGTTTTCACCATGTTAGCTTCCTTGAATACTGTTCTATAAAGATGCGAAACCCAAACTCTTGATGGTCCTTTTGAGCATTTTTAAATAGCATATTGAAATGCAGTAGCTGGCTTCAGTGATATTAATCTGTTCTTAGATGACCTCTTGAGGTCATCTTTCATCCCATTCTGAATGGTGCAGAGTGCAGTTTGTGGTTGCAGAAGTCACTGGAGCTCAAGTGCTGCCTTTTGATAGAGGTAAGGAGGCACCTGTGGCTGAAGAGCTGTTGTGCTGATCGTTGCCTCAACATGAGTGCGCACTTGGCTTTTGTTTCTTCAGTGACCTTTATCATTGCCAATTATTTCCCCAGGTGTCTGTGTTTTCCCCTCTTTTAATTTCTCTATTGCCTCCAGGCAGTGGCTTTAGAACTGCAGGACACCTTAGCTGCAGAAAGAGCTGGGAACTGGCTGGTTTCCTAGGAAAAGCAAGAGCTTAGGTCTCATCACATCAGCTTCAGGCAAGCAGGGCAAAATGACCAAGGTGAAGAGCTGCTCAGGTCAGGATTGGTTTTATTTCTCTTTCTTCCATGGAAGAGGCACAGTTTGCTCTTGGTCATTAGGCTTCTTTGTTTGCAGCCCAGACAGTGGCCTCTCTGAAGAGGCCAAAGGAAGAGAAGGCAATTCTGACAACTGTCACTTCTGCTTCTTGCATGTGGAGCATCATGTTGTGGACTGGACAGCCTGGAAACTGTGGTACTTTTAAATACCCGGTGTTCTTGGGCATGCCCAGGACGCTGCTGTGTATAAGAGTCTTCCTGTAACTAGACCGAGGTTTCATACTACCACCCTTCTATCAAATTTCTCTGAAGCCAGGTTGTGCCTTAGAGCCTTACAGATGCTGCTTTCGGGCACAATTTTTGCAGGGTGTTTTTAGGAACTTCTCCAGTCCTTGCTCTCTTCAGGGAGAGTCTATAAACCTTACAGGTTGATCTGAAATGTTGAAACTTGGGAACTTAAAGGCTGCTGGACAAACTTGAGAATACTACCAAACAAATCCGTCATCATTTTGGGGAAGATCAGTAATCAGTAGCAAAGGCAGGAAAGTGATGGCTGTTTACATGGTACTTCTGGTGACAGGAAGGGGAAGGCTCGCAAGCATCATGATGTGACACACTTTGCTGTTGGGATTTGCTGCTTAGTTTGGGTGCATTGGAGTGTTCCTTAGAGCCAGGACTGTGGTTTTATGTATTCATAGTCAAGGCAGAATTTTCTGAGCTGTCTGATTCACTGCTAGTGTATTTGCAGCAGCACAGGCCCGGTCACTAATGCTTCACACAAGTTGGCTTATGCCTTTTGTTTTGTTTGCAGTATTTGTTACTTTCTTGGGTACCTCTGCAACTTCGGATTTCTCTGTTTTCCCTACCAAGTACTTGCCACTGATTTAGAAATTGAATGTCAAATATCACAGAATCACAAGGGTTGGAAGGGACCTCGAAAGATCATCTAGTCCAACCCCCCGCCCCACCAAGGCAGAGCCACCTAGAGCACATCACTCAGGAACACGTCCAGTCGGGTTTTGAATGTCTCCAGAGAAGGAGACTCCACAACCTCTCTGGGCCGCCTGTTCCAGTGCTCTGTCACCCTCACAGTGAAAAAGTTTTTCCTTACGTTAACTTGGAACCTCCTATGCTCCAG